>DF244774.1:0-23548 GCA_000507305.1 Breviolum minutum Mf 1.05b.01 | reverse complement strand
ATACATTTTAACCCAAACACAAGATTATTCGCTACCCCTCAATTGTTTGGGGTGTGATTAATTCAATCCCATCATTCTTAGTCATAACACCAGATTACCGTATATTTTATTCATTTTTACTCGTAAGCAAGTACCACACCAATCACCAATTTTCTCCAGATTATATCCAAACTGCAATCCCTTTCAACATTTCGATTTGTTCCACTGAGCCGTCATGAAGAGAGGTGTCTTCCTACATCACACCGCCACACCAACTTCGGGTGAAGATGCGTCCGGGCAAGACTCATGACGACTTGTTCTCTAAGGAGGCAGGGTACATTGTGGGCAAAAGTCTCATGTTTCTGAGTAAATTTGCAACTTGGATTTTTTCATGCTTGTACCCACATCAGTCACACCATGCTTGGTTTTGGGAACATCCCCAAGGGTATTTTTTTGTTTCTCCTCCATGGCGGCTTGACTGGATCAATCAACTCACTTCAAAGCTGACAGGGTAGCTCCAGCACGAAGGGAGGTCAGAAGGGCACGTAGGGGTCACCCAGGTTTTCAAAGGAGGGTTGGTATAAAAGCGTTTGTCAGCTTGGAAATTGGATGAAATTGGTACGTACGATTGATAGACTCTGATTTCAAACACAAAGACTTCATGGCTTCATTTTCATTTTGGGACTGGGAGTACTTCAAGTACTCACAAAGATGATGTATGTACATTTCCCATGCATTTTGTAGAGGTCCATTGGTCAAATAGTTTTGAACATGTATATGATATTCTGCAGGTCAACTTCTCTCTGGGATGAATAAATGTCAATGTGGACCTGAAAATGAGAAGCTCACAGCACTCCTACGACTCATATAGTAATAGTCACATGAGAACTATTATTCAGATACGATATAATGATATATTAGGTATGATAATCTATAGTCATACAAAATTCATGTAGATATAACAAGATCTCCTCTTAACAGTTCCACATAGAAACTCATGGAAGCATCTTTTCGCTGGTGATATCCGGAGCCGAGGACCGGCATCATGGGTGCTTTGCAGTTTGGGCAACTCAAATTCGTTTTGGTGTTGGAGTTACCATTAAAATGGTGATTTTCTACAGCTAAAATGACATTCAAATGCTAAATCTGTTTGTTTGTTTGTTTGTTTGTTTGTTTGTTTGTTTGTTTGGAATATTTTTTTGAAGAGGAAGAGGTTGTGTTTCAATGTCCATTGAACAGTGCCACTGTTTAGCAGTGACGAATAACTGTTTTGTTTTTTTTGACCTGAAACGACATTTACTTTGTTGTTCCCTTCCAATGCGCTTCCAGAAATTGCCTGATTGAAACGCGCAGCAGTTGTTGAAGACCAAGGTCTTTATTGGGTGGTTCAAAAAAACCGGTAGCAGCCTTGGAGCAATGAATGCTGATTGGATTGTGACATGGGGAAACGGAAGTGGATGTTTTTACGTCAGGACATGAGAAATATCCCATGACCAGAGTGTTATCTATTCAATCAATTAAAAAAAATGCCAACATATGTACAAAGTGTGGAAAGGTATATTCCAAATCTTCTCAGTGTCACCCGGGAGCTGCTGAATGTTGAGTTGGAAATTCTGAAGGCTCAATGGTGGGTGTCTGAAAACATGTACTGTAGGGATCCACCAAAAAATGTTTCAACACAAAACCCATGGATTTTAGGGCGCTTATTTTAGAGACCAATTTGTTTTTGGAGTTTGGGGATCCAAAAGATCACGTCCGCTGGCCTTGTATGACCTTACCTGTGATGGGGCAGACACAGGTCGAAGCAGCAGCGGGTGATGTGGTGAAGAAGGCTGTGGCGGATATGGGAATCTCTCATGATGATGATGATCATGATGATGATGATGATGATGATGATGATGATGATGATGATGAAAATGATGATGATGATGATGATGATGATGATGATGATGGTGATGATGATGATGATGATGATGAAAATGAGGATGAAGATAGATGAGGACCGATCATGACATGACTACGATGATAATGATGAGGAGGAATATGTTCGATGATGATCATGATCACAAAGAAAACGAGGAGGACGACCATGACGATGACCATGAGTTGTTGAAATTTCATGTACCGCTCAAAACTCATGAGTTCGACAATTTGAACAAATCTGACCGAAGCGCATGGGCAGCCAAAGGCAGTAGATGGAGAGTTGGGGACCCCAGGATTGGATCATGGACGGTGTTTTCTGCATCTTAAAAAACAAGCTGCAAACAAAAATGGATGATACTATTGCTAGTAAGATATTCTCATCCTTGGTGACTTGATTCTTTTCCAAACATAGGATTTTTTATTTGAGATGCACTGGAAGTGTTCCGAAACTACCTGTAACTCTCAGCCAGACACCTGGAGAAGATTCGCCACACAACTTGTTCATGCCATCGGCCGAAAAATGGCGAAAAATGGGCCCATCCAAGGGAGACGATCCACATTTTTAGTGTACCGACCTCAAGAATCCCGAAGGGATTGCCTTGGAGCTGTGGAAGGGACCCACCATGGATCCTATGTATGACACCTTCCTTGAGGATCCGGGGGATTTATTTGTTTTTCAGGGATGCATATGGATGGGACCCGTTTTTGCCAAACATGGAAGGCAAAGGTTACTTGCTTGTTGCATCTACTGAAAATGTCATTGCAAAACAGGCTGGTATAAATTGTAAACTTCCATTTTGATAGCTCAAGTCTTGTACCACAGGAATGGGCGAAGTTTGGTGAGGATGTTTTCCACCTAAGACTAACAATGCCTGCATTTGAAAAACATTGACATAGACCAAAGATCAGTGTAATATAATGTTTCATGAGGCAAAGGATACTGAACAGACCAGAGATAGGTGAAGGTGTGTGAATGTTGGGGTTGGAAAGCATGGCGCAAATCAGTGGGTGAAAGGATATCAAGGATCCATTCAAGATCCAAGATCAATCCAACAGTTATCCCGATGCATCCCTCATTATACCCTTAGAAACGTCAATAACGGTGGCATAGTAGGGAACCCATGTGTTCCATTTCTATCCGTTTCGTTGCTTTGGAAAGAAACATGTGTAGGGACAAACAGCATCCAATGCTGGCATCTCCTTCATTATGGGCAACATGCTTAGGTAGCCAGTGGGCACCTCTATGAGAAGTTGTTGGGGATCATGATCCTATCAGTGCGGAACCATGGTGGGCACCATGGCACATCATCGGATAGGATGGGTGATTTTCAGGAAGGACTTTGAGGAGTTTCTCAACTGTTTTATTGAAACAGATGTCGTTTGATGACTTATATGAATTGATCGCAGACCTCCAAAATGGGTTTGAAACCACCATCCATTTCCCCTGGTCCCATCCCTAATCCTCGGATGCTCGAACAGCCCGGGCATGGTTTACACTTTGGCAGGTCAGGAACAATACGCAGAATCCGTTGCACTTTTGGTTCATTGACAACTTCCTTTCACCGAAGTTCAAGGTGTGGCACATGGGTGGTCACTGGTCACTGTGGTTTTCAGAGGTTTCACCTTGGTCCATTATGATTGATTGCGGGACTGGAGATGACTGGAGTATCCTGGACTCTTCATGTGGATCGGTGTCGGTGGGTGAAGGCATTCATTCCATGGATGGCAAAGAGGTATTGGCCCCAGACACCAGCTTCACACGGACAGAAAGCAAACCAACATGAAACCAACACCGGGGCTGCGACATGAATTGATAAGTTACCTCTTCTTTGGGTGGATTGCATTGTTTTGGATGACATACCCATATCATGGGAGGAGCATCAAATCTCAAAGGCACAATGTGGTTTCATTTTTTTGCATGGAAATCCTGCAGTACTGAGTTGGGCAGATGCAGGAATTAATGCTGCAGTTGCACTGCCCAGGTACGACTTCAAGTATGACTTCGTGACCTACAAGTGGCCATCTTGGCTGAATCCGCAAAGCACGCTCCCTTAGCACCGTGCCACCACCCGTGATCTTCAAGTCAAGGGGCCGTTAAACGGTGTAATTGAAGTGAACCTTGCGGGCAAGAGTCTGTTATTTGTCGTAAATGCGACAGAGATGTATGATGATGATGATGATGATGATGATGATGATGATGATGATGATGATGATGATGATGATGATGATGATGATGATGATGATGATGATGGATAGAAGGTCAACATGCAGGTGAACCTGACTGATTGAACTGATTGAACCACTCAAAATCAAACAGAGAAATGCCACTAGCAAGCACATCCTACCAGAGATCCAAGATAAACATCAAAAGGGCACGATCAACTCCTGGTACCGACAACGTGCTACATATTTGGGGCATACATGCGCTGACAAGCTTTGATCTGAATCAATCACGTGTCAAGGTTTCTAGTTGTTAATGCTTTCTTGTTGCAAGCAGTTTCATGCTTACTAGAGGTGAAAAACAGCGGCTGATTTGGGCCTACAAGATCCTTTTCTTAGACGTGCTGCAGCTGAGTGGTCACATTTTTTGTGAGGAAATTGGTGCTTTCAGGCCTTTTTTATCCTTTTTATTGTTCAAGGCTAAGCAGGCAACTCCAAAATGAACAGAAATAGTGGAGAAATGAACCATTGCTTTTTGCTATTGTTAGCGCTTCTTTTCTGGTGATGAAATAGTTGTACCCCGTCCTCTCTAGGCTCTGACTTTTCCCTCTAAACAGCTTCAGTGTGATGTGGTTGACATATCCCCGCTACAATGGGAAGGCCGATGACTAAGGAATGGTTTTGGCCCATCATTTTTTGGCATTCTTTAGCAATGGGTCCTGGTACTAAAAAGATGGGCAAGGGTACAAAGTCACTATACAGAAATTGCAGCCCGATATTGACATGATCTTGAGTATTCCAAGGTGCGATCAATCTATTTTTCTACAAGGCATATATTATATGACAAACAAATATCAAACAGTTAAAAGCCGAAATGGTTTTCACATATCATGATATTGTCTGCCAATATTTGCCACCCATTCACCTTTGAAACCTTGGGGAACATCCATTATTTGGTGGGACGATTTTTTTCCATGCCACAAATTGGACCGAGCTTCAGAGGTGCTATTTCCCCAGGATGTGCCCAAGATCATTTTCATTGATGCTGACCAGGCCGGGCATGTTGACAGATTTTTGTTGGCGACTCCAGCGATGTGTTTTTTTTTTGGGGGGGGGGAGGGGTGGTGGTTGGGTTGAGGGTGGTGAAACATTTGATAATATTTGGGAGACATACTTACTAACCTGAAAAGGCTGGTTGCATTTTTTTTTTCACACACAGATTGTTTACGTAATGTGTACAATGTAGGTGGTTATCCATGGAATGTGTAAATATATACAGATACACATCACTTACTGTAACTGTATATGACAGTATCTACATAATTCAATACATAAAAGTTCATATAAGATACCCTCCAGGGAACTAACATATCACCCAAAAAATGGCATTTTGAAGATGATTTTCCTTTTCCCCAGGTGGGATATGTTAATTCCCTGGAGGGTATTAACTACACTAATATAGTCCAAGAGTCTAACAGGTGAATGCCCGGTCACTTGGTCCGTGAGGTAGTCCGTGCCGATGTGAAGGAGCTTTGGGACCTGGATTTGCAGGCAAGAAATTTGTCATCTTCCAAATGTCGTTCTGAAAAAGGTCAATGTGACAACAAGTACAGATCCGAAAATACTGGGATCTAAATTTCCTGTCACAAGGACATTTCAACTATTGTACTCTACTTTTTATGTTTTGTGAGTTTTTTGTTCCACCATATGTTTGTACATATTTGTACCAATTTCGAATGCTAGCTTCTGTGGTTTTTCGCTTGGGGAACCCATATTCGTTGGGTTTGTCCCAGGGCAAAGTCTATGGCTTTGTCCCAATGGGCGACTCCAATCCCGACACGGAGGTGGGGATGAAGCTATGGAGTTTTAGAGTCCCAATTGTTTTTCGTCTGATCCAAGTGGAAACATGTTTTTCTCTTAAAGGATCCAAGCCAATGTTTGTGAAAGAGAGAGAGCAGAAAAAAGTGGAACAATGATTGAAGTGACTATCATTTTCAGTGGACCGTGGAAGTGATAGTGTTTCACCAAAATAACATATTTTGGACATGAGTTTCTAACTAGTGAATCCAAATCATTCCAAATACGAAAGTTTTCCGTATCTCGGTTTTCATTCTGCTGCCAGTTTCCTCGTAACTGAGACTTCCAATCATTGCCAGGGCTTCCGCTTTTGGAAGCAAGGGTATTGGAAAAGCCACTTGGGAAGCCTGTCGTTGGGGTCTCAACGCTGCAGGTAATAGGTAAGGCAAACGGCAAAGTCCTTGAAGCATTTGGGTTGATGGGTTAAGATTGACAAATAGAGAAGAATGCTCCGACATCAGATGGTTTGGTTTTTCTAACCTGGGTCCCTACCAGGTAGAAAGGGTTGGGTAATTGTAGCAAAGTACAATAAATTATCAAACGGCTGGTATCTAAGATTGAACGATACTGTGATACTGAATAAACGTGCAGAAGTTTTGGAGCCGGCTATATACATTTATTATGATTCTATATACTAGAAGATACCAAGAAAAATCAGCCTTCCGATCTGGATAGGGCCGTCTCAGAACTTTGAACTTTGTCCAGGTAGCAAGAATTAAGAATTTGGAATGCCTCTCATTTCATTTCATGGCACGATGAATGTGAAGTGTATTCAGAGTCAGCTTCGATGCTGCTTTGTCCTACTGATGAAGGTCACAGGATAATGGATTCACATGGTAACAGAAACTATGAACTACCGGATTCAGATTTCTTGTAGCAACGGGGAAGGTAACAAAAATTTGCTCCAAACTGCACTGTTGCACTTCTCATATTCCATGTTTTTTTTTGTGTTTATCATAGTATAGAGACTCACAGACCTGGTTAAATTTTCACATTACCCATCTATTAGCAGAATCAAAGAATGCAAAAACCTAGGGCATCCTAGGGCCAATTTTGAGTGATTTGCCCTTGGTGAGTGAATCGGTAAAACCCACCATCGACCTTGGAAATTGAGGTATCATATCTCAGCGCTCTTCGTCGTCGACCTTTTACAGGTTGGGCTGAGGGGCAGAACTCCATGGTGGCACACCAATATATCCAAATGATTCCAAATAGACTTCCAGGGGTCCCATAATCCTGAGACATCTCCAAAATACAGTACAGCTGGTTGTCATGTTATTTCAATTTGTTTCCATGAATCGCTACGACTCTGGGAGCTTTCCTCCAGTTCACGGTGTTTCCTCCTGCGCCAGTTCCGGCGAACCTCCACGGGTGAGACATTGAGAGGTGTGTACAACCAGGTGCACACTTCTCCTTTGTCTTGTAATGTTTCATTTACGACTTGCGTGTCTTTTTCCTTTTTTGGGTAAAATATGTATATATGCTGTGCTACATAATATTATATTCTGTATTTCAATATATTCCAACACTTTTCAACATATTTCTGATGCTTTTGAATTTGACAGACATCAAGCACGACATGGGCATAACATGTTGACATTCCATTACATTCCATTCCATGACATGATACAACATTCCATCAACATCACTCAAAAAACAACTCCTGTCTGAGATGTCGTATATTTTCCCGTTTGCCAGTTGAGCCGGGATCCAAACTCTTTGGCGAATCTGGATCAGGAGTTTGTAGAGTTTTGTGGAGTTTCGGAGGGTCCAGCAAGGCGTGCAACACAAACCTTCACGATGGGTGAACACGTGAATGTCCCTGATATATGTAATGAATGCATAATGATTAGATGTGATTTGTAAATCATTTTACAAAGTTCAAGGGTAAAATGTTTCAAGACTTGTGATTCAACATTGTTTCAAGATGTTTCACGCACTTCTGACATTTTGAGACTTTATGACAAGTCCTGGAAGCGCAGGACTTGCCCAACTTCGCACAACATCAGGTGCCAATTTTCACATTGCCGGGGAGCCAATTGAGGAAAAGGCCTCGACAGCAAGAATGACTCGGAGTGACAGATACTCAATGATATTCACTTAGATGAGATGTGTTTGGTATCTTTCAAGATGTGATCAAAATAGTATGTAGATATGAGAAAATCATGTAAGAGTGATGATGATATCAATTAACCAGCTCTGTACAAGAACCATGATGGACACTAATGTGAAAGTACAAATGACTCTGAATATTGAATTGTGCCGTCGAGTGTACCGGTTCCAGCAAAAACATGACGTAGTTTCTCCTACTGTGTGTGCAACACATGCGCTTGCTACTCCCCAAATTGCAGCAGTTGAGACGCTCTTGGGAAGGCAGTTTTGCTGCCAATGTGAGGCCCAACGAATGGCTGTGGTGCGAAACCTGGTGTTCACAGGAGCGAAGATGGGAGGGAAATGGACCAATGAAGTCCTAAAATGTTGAAATGGTTTGAAAAGGCGCATTTCAGGAACAAGGTAAGTTTTTGTTGAGTATTTCCGCCATCTCAGTTTCAATATTATGAATTGAAAGCATGTATTCAAATATTTGAAAAGGTTTTGGACGGATTACACCCCAAAAGAACTACTAGCTTCTTGTAAAACAAATCCTGCAAAAATTATGATTGGAAGGCTATTTGCCTTTTGGTATTGCAACTTTTGAGGAACTGTGTTATATTCACATCGGGGGGTGTAGAGATCAGGAAACCTCGTTGGATCAACATCTAAGGTGTCCAGTTACCTGATTTGTTGGTCAATGGGAGGTTGGTTTACCTGGTAACACCAAGGCCATCATTTAATGCTTTTTTATTTGAACATCACTGCAATGATAAGCATTGCTGTCGGATGGGGAAGTAATGTTATAATGGGCAGTGCCGGATCTGTTTCACTGGACAAGATGCTGAAAACCTATGTGTTCCGTGCAGATCTCATGAAGCTCTCAGCATCCGACCCGTTGTAGTTAGCAGAGGAAAGCAAAGCGTTGGCCAAGACGATCGATTTGTGTCAAAATCCTTTGACCAAGGAGTGCATGGGCAGTGAACGTGGTGTCATCTTCTGCGTGTTCAGTATGATCATTGATCCTTGTTGATCGCTGGAGTCCAAAACATCACGTGCTCGAAACAATCATTATGAACCTGGTCTGTCCATCAAATCACTTGAATTCATGAACCAGGTGGCTGCATGAAAACAATTCTTGAAGTAATACTTTTTGCAAACTCACCAAGCCTCAGTGAAAATGCTGGTTTTTTTGGTGTTGTTTTGTGGGGACAGCTAGTCAATTTTCCTTCTACAGGAGCCCAAAATTGTTATGGCCAAACGCATTATCTCGGAGTGGCAGACGCCTGGGTGGCCAAGCATTTGATGGTTTTTGATGAACGGAAATGGTTGGAATTTGGAAAGTGTTCAACCTCCCTGCCGTTTTTTTTTCTGCCAAAAAATTCACTTGCATTTTGTCAATACTCACTGATTCGTAGAGTTTCCTTGAGTGAATGTTTAGACAGTTATATATCCAATGTTATTTGCAGTTACCGATTAGTGGTGGACACATCTCCGCATCACGATTTCGTGATGGTTTGAGGTTTCACAACGAGGTGCAGTCCCTCCAGGAGGAGCCATGCGACCAAGGTACAACGGGTACAAGTTATGTTGGTATGTCAGTATGTCTTACTGCTATCCTTATCTACAAGTTCAGTTGCAAATGTTTTTCATGTTCACATGAAAGTAAGGGACAAGACAGCCCAATTTGACAACTAATTTTCAAATGGGTCTTGAAACCAGCAAGTTCAATGACACAGTTTAGATGCAGCCTACCAAGAATCACGTATCGCCGATCACTGCAGGAGCATGACAACATGTCGGCTCATGCGGAAAAGGCTGGAAAGGCCAGCTCTACATGTCAGCTATAAGAAAGTTGTTGTCCCCCTGCAACGTAGTTTAGCGGTCTACTACATGGAAGTGAAAAGGGGTGAAATCAAGACGAGTTCCCTCTACAATAGCGTCATTCTCCCCTTTCATGACTATGGTAGTAGCATGGTAGTAGCGAGGATAGGACAAGTATTTTTGCGTTCTTACTTATCTTAATTGATGTCGTTTTTGTTATAGTGCAACATAAATTCAAACCTATCCAGGACTTTGTTCTTGAAAGGCTAGATATCTGGCCATATGTTTGAACCCATTGAAGTTGCAAAATCGGAAGAACCACACTCCAGTATACTAATTCCCTGGTATTTTTGGTTCTTTTCCAAGTGTGAATCCTGTACATTCAAGTGAAAATGACACAGACATTTCCTGCATGCACAATGAATTTCCATGCATCTCGTGGTGTTTGGTTGGCACAGCTTGAATATCCAGCCCTGAAACGAAGCCAGGAAGAGCTTTGAGGCGACTTTTCCAAGGCAATGGAAGCGCAGAGGACCCCGATGTTAGAGAGTTGTTCTTCCCCTTTCCTTTGACAAACATGTGGATTTATTAGAACAATGGCGATTGTTGGATTTCTACCTTTGTTGTGTAACTGGTAACTGGGGGTTGCTGTAATCAAAACATAACAATTTGAGTGCCAGTGATACATTTCTGCTGTTTCAGCTTGGTCTAACTGTTACGAAAGAATGGAAGCCTCTGAGTTGCCCAAAGTCAAGAGTGTAGTTCCTTGAACCTTCAAGCATCGTCAGATACCATCATCTACCTATAGCCTATGGCCTATAGCATTCAAGTGAGGTAAGATGATTCAAACTTGTCCAAACAGTAGATAGGTACATGCATCAAAAGTTGTATATGTACTGGAACTAACATGTATGCTAACAAGAATGACCCAAAGAATTCCATTTTGGAAGACAATCTATCATCCAATCATCCTTGGATGGCATATGATGGTATGGTACGGATCTGATTTTCCCCCTGGTTCAGTGGACCAGGACATGTGTTGATGGTGGATCACGGGTCGTCCACGACATTTCGCTTACGGATGCTTACGGTTGCTAGGACCGAGATACACCGGGGTGCATCCCAGCTTCTTTGAAGCCTTTTGTTTGAAGAAATGATGGTTTTCAATGATTATATAAATACGTATACATATGACATATGCCAAGTGTATTTGTTTATTGGCAGCAGTTTATGTTTCTTTTGAAAAAATTACATCAGTTCAATAAAGAGTATACAGTTTGTTTTGGTAGTACATGGCATGGTTTCAGGCATTGATGAGGTGGAGTCATGAAGTCTATATAATTGATTTAAAAAATGACATTATATTGTTATCAGCGCCTTTTCATATAGTCAAGGGTTTCTGGGAAGTTGATCATATGATCTATGGATCATGTCCACACACTCCATGCCCCACAAAAATCATGTGATCTACAATGTCTACCGATTCCCAGGACATATTCGCCCCAAAACCATCGGCACAAAAAATGGTGGCCATCGGTTGTGTGCAGAGTGTTGACAAAAGGCGGCTAACCACAAGGAGTACTATACTACGTAATTATAACCACACATTGACATATACTACGTCATAATAGGTATACCGTATACGTATAAACTTGCAACACATGTTGACCACGATTGACTGTAGAAATGAATCATCCCATGATGTTTTACTGATTGGTATAGTTTGTTGGTCCTTCAGAAAAGCCGATCAAATGAAATATGATGACACATGATGAAATGATGTCATCTCAATCCTGCAAACCTTCCCTCGGTTTCAAGTCTTGAGAAAATCACCGAAAGCAATGCTCCACTAGTGGGATGTAGTGGGTAGGTACATCAATCCCAGAGGTTAGTTGAAAAGCCCTATTCATACTTTCTCTTGCTTCAGATACAAGTATCATGATATATTATGGTCCTGTGGTTGCAACCGTTGTGAACTGCAGTATCAAAGTCTTCCTGATGGCTTTTCACTCACTGCTTTGTTTTGGACCAAGCATAGACAGATATGGCCCAGAAATGATAGGCAGCCAACCAATGAAAAACATGAATGCGGCAAGTCCAAAGCAGGAACACACAGTAGACCCTCCCTAAACTTAACATAGATTAGCCACTGGGTTTCCAGACTTTCTCACAACCCGACTGAGTTTTGCTGCTTGTTCTTTTTTCAATACAAAGACTAGGGCAGTCGTACCCTTTTGATCTCGTTCAAACAGGATTGCGATATAGATGAGACAATCAATTGTCAAGCTGATGAACTTCCGAACGTTTTCAAGCTTATTTGCATCAAGATGATCAATTTCGCTTTGTGATGCTCATGCCATGGCCTTCTCGACAGGTGGGGGCAGAAATCATCACTTAACTTGGAGATGGTACATGCAACAAATGTAAGCAATTTCATCTATGTTTTTGTTAGATTCATCGGATTCCTGCTCCAGATCCATCTCTCCAACTATTGAAAGGTCGAAGTTGAGACTTTCATGTGTGAGGGCCGGGCGGAGTTTTATATGAAATTCCCCAAAGCTCCCTTGAAACACAATTACATATACCCAAAATTGCTAGTAGCTTCATCCTTTACAAATGGTACCCACTCCCTTGGTATTCTAACATAGCACCCGTTGATCAACTCAGGGCACTTGCTGCCCCCGCAGCTGGGAGCTCCTGGTCGCAGCGATTTTTCCCGAGATTTCCGGGAAAGCCGTTGGGTGCCACCACCTCCACCGCGGGAAGCATCGCCAAGTCGAGGTGTCTTGGAAGTTTCAAGCGTATTTACAAAAGGTTTGTGTAGAAAAGGGATGAAAAAGGAGCAATGGAAGGGATTTGGATGAAGATTTGGATGAAAATTTGGGATTGATGAGGTATCATGAGATTTTTGTTTTCATTTCTGTACTTTTTTGGCTGGCGAAAAGATGTAATATGTGGGGGATTTTCTGGAGGTCGACCCGGGAGGCAGTTCTCCGTCAAGTAGACATATCAGATTTTAAGCGGCCAATGAATCAACTTTCTGTCATTATGGGGTGCGAGGGTGCTTAATCACTCACCTTCAGACCCTACTTTAGATACAACTGGGGTTTTCATATTGCTTCCTCGGATGACACAGTAACACACAATATCAACTATAGAATCATTGACAATCAAGTAATTAAGGCCTTCTCATATTCCTTTCACCGGATACCACCANGTGGTGCTGTAAGATGTGTGCTGGCTTTCGTTCCCCCCCCCTCAGGTTAGGTCACCTACTCCAAACTTCCCACATGGCCGGTCTCCAAGGACATTTGTTGCCAAGCTCTACCCCGCCGCCGCCGCCCAGACGACCATCACCTGAACGAAGGACTGCTGGGCCTTTCCAACATTTTTCCACCTGCAAAGGTGTTCATAAAGAATCATAAAGACACATTTAAAGACAAAGCTTTTCCAATCAATTTCAATTTGAATTTGTTTGGTTGAGTTAGTTCAAGAGTGACAGTTCAGTAGATGCTATTTGATATCAGACTTCTGAACTTCCCAACACATCTCAACCTGTTTATCTCTAGAAAACAAAGACATCCCAAAAGAAACATGCTAAGAACACAACAAAACCTACAATTTTTGAACGAAAAAACTGCAATTTGATGCAACTTCTTAGTGGAGATCCCCCTGAGGATCTCCCCACCGCGTTCCCCATCGCCACCACGTCCTCCATCGCCACCCCTTGACCCGCGTGACCCATCTCCACGTGCACGGGGGCACCGTGGGGGGAGTGCCCCAACGGTGGCGAAGTGGCAGTTGCCACGCAACTGGCCCGAGGTGGGGAAAGGAGCCCAGTGAAGTTGAAATGCCACTAGTATTGGAGATGGTTGAGCCGATTAAGCAATTTGGTGTCGATGATGTTTTGCTAATGATCCCGAAATCAGGGGCCTTTGAAAGAGCAAATCCTGAAATACTCAAAGGAATTGGCCAGTCAAAGGTGGTTTCGACATGTTTTGACACGTGTTGTTACTTTTTTTTTGGGGGGGAAATGGTTGGAGAGATGGCCCGAGATGGCTGGAGGATTCCGATGCCTTGATATGATATACATATTTAAAATACATCGAGAGAGATGAAGAGGTGAGAGTGCAGTTGTAAACTCAATAGATGTCAAAACCAAGTCGTTGACTCGGCAAAATGGCTCCTTTGTATGCAAGTTTGGTGGTATCATTCAAACCTGCCAATTGCGAACTTAACATGATACTCCAAGAAGAGAAGTTCTACCAATTTGAAACAAATGTAGGGTCGATATACAGAATCAGAAGTGTCCAGACTCACCAGTTTTTGAGTAAGTATACTACTAAAGAGACATGTATACAAAATAAATCAAAATAACCTAGGGGGATCTAAGGGTCAAGGATCTAACCCCCAGAACATATTCAACGAATGAATGAATTCAATTATGCCACCTGAAAGATAGACGACGCAACTCCCATGAAACTGGTTTTATCATAGCCCCTTACCTGACAGGTGGAGACCTTTGAATGGCGATCCAAGGCCCCTGAGGCGAGAAAAATGAGTCGCTGGAACCTTTCCTATGTTGCTATCTTTGAAACTTCTATGATTTGTGATATACATGTCTTGGATATTTATTGGAATAATATCATTAATTTGATATGTTTGATTACATTTCATTAGCTTAGATTTTTTTCAGTGAAGGATACAGGGCTACCAGGAGCTAAAAGTGGTATCTTAATTACTTGCTGTTGGGATGGTTTGAAATATTTGATTCAAGGCTACTCTGCTACTCGTGGGTAGAAAGTGGTAAACATACCTATACGTTTGATTTTCATTGATTTTCAGTCTTTGCAATCTAACACATCCATTTGCTACGGAATTACTATTTTAGCGGGCTATTCGGTCTGCAATTTCGGTCCATGTTTCATAATGGTTTATGTTTCATAATGGTTTATACTAATCATTGCAATGGCTGCAATGTAGTTAATTATACAACTTCTATGATATTTACCCTCCCTGAAACTAAGATAGCACCTGAAAATTGATGGTTGGAAGACTGCTTTCCTTCGGGCTATGTTAGTTTTGGGAGTGTAATATGGGTGCATCCTTGTCCCCACCGTTTCAAACAATATATTTCTTTCATGGTTTTCAAACAGCAAGTTGGAGCCCAAGAATCTCTAAAATTGTTCGAAGGCTCTGTTTCCCAAACCCCAAGTTAGGAATAAAATCCACCCTAAAATTGAGAGAGACTGTCATGGACTATAGTGTATTTTCCCATCCCAAATTAAATGATCAGGGATAAAGTCTCTTCAAACTCACTGATTTAATTTGTGTTCTCCCGATCTTTAGCAGGTCTTGGCTCTGCAACCACCGGCAGCTACCGAACTGCGTCCACCTCAACGGGAGTTGGGTCTCGCCAACACTGGAGACGTCTTACGTCGCCTGCGGAAGGAAGAGATGCTTGGCAAAGGGCTTCCCCCCGACAACAAGATTCGTTGTCGACTGTCAACTTTGCGCCGCCATTTACCACGCAGTGTTTTGAGGTTTGTCATGGTTTCTCCAAATAAAGCTTCTGCATGTGGAACATGGAAGTGTCTGATTTTTTTTTTGGGGGGGCCTCTGAAGTGGAGCCCGCATACTGTTTGGGTGGCTCCAAGCTAATTTGGATCGATACACCTTCATCGAAAAGCAATGATGCACATGTTGATAGTGTAGACTGCCGATACTCATGACTACACTTGACAAAGAAACATTCATAACTATAACAGAAATTCATCTCATGCCACATCCGGGACTACTATGGGAGTTAGTTGATGTTATTCAATCATTTGAAACGCAACAACCAGGCATTGAATACATGCAAGCTTGCATTCCGAATTTCGTATTTATTTTAACGATGGAATGGAGATCATTGAAAGAACTAGTTTTGGATTCCAACAAAACGCGGAACATCACCCCCAAATACACCTCTCCTCAACCCATGGTGAATTGAACCAAACTGGTGAACATATTTGAACATCGTCATCCGTCATCTCATTTCAGGATTTGAAATTGAATTGAAGTCTTCAAATTGGACTTCCAATATCTCTGTATCTCAAAATTAGGAGCCCCCACAAAAATCCATCGGGGCTTCCTACTCTAACTGACCAATAATAAGTCATTCAAATATGGGAAATTTGGATGATTTTTTTGTAAATCTTTCCCTCATTTGGGTCAACATACTTCAAAAAACCTTCAGATCACTTTGGACATTTCATCAGAAGCTAAACCACACATTCGAATTCACCTAAGGAGTCTCTTCACGGAGCTGAGCCTTTCGGAGTTGGAGGCTGGATGTTCAAGGATTTTCAAGATTGGAAAAAGAATGAAGCATGTATTATTGTTACGTACATGAATGTTTTATACTGCATTGAAACTAATAAGATCATGGTAAGATATGGATCACTTACTGTAGATAGGTTTCGTGGCTGCGTTATATAAAAAGGCCTCATCGGTGAGATGGTTGGGCAGGGCCTATGACTCTGAAATTTGATGTTCTGATGTTGCAAATATGTTGGTTAGGTTATTTACAAAGATGGTCAGCAAACTCTTCAGCAATCCTGTGCTCTCAGAACTCTTGCACTTCAAAATCAGATATGAAGGTGTATGATTCTGGAATTCTATGTCGCAGCTCCAACTAGAACATTGACTTTGTGCAAAGTTCTCCGGTTGTTGTACTCCAAAAATCACATCCACCATCCACCATGTGTGCCAGGAATTCGCGGACCTATGTTCACCACTTTCCTTTCAACGTGGCGAGGCATTGGCTGAAAATCTCCCGGTTGACCATGGCCGACCTAGATCCTGAGTCGCTAATATAAGCAAGTCACAAGTCAAAGTGCTGATAAGGTGACCACCTTAGCGTGCTGGTGAAAGATGACATAGTTCGTGTGATGAAATCATTTTCATAGTTTTCATTTGGTTAATCTCATCCTATGATTTGAATCTATTCCAATTCCATTTGGGAATTCTGCAATTTTCTATGACTTGCAATCTTATATTCAGAATTCAGGATGTTAGATCCATGCGGTATGTACCATTTTGTAACATGGGCAGGTCTTATTCTCCCGTGGTGAGCCATGCACATGGCTGGGCCTACTCTTAGCGGGTCGCTGCGATGCATTCCTTCCCAATGGGAAAGGTGAACTACGAATGGGGGAACATGTGCCAGGAGAATCTTGCCTTGAACATGGCGTAAGTACCTTTAGCGTCATTAAGTTATGTTGGTTGTTAGTTTATGGCTTAACAGCATGGTATTGCAGGTTTGGTTGGTTTGTCTGTTTGGAGGGATGTGGGTGCGGCAGAGCTTCTTAGTTTTGTCTCTTCTCTGGTGGCATTTAGAAAAACATTGTTTATCAATCGATGATGGTGAGTGTACGTTAGGTGAATGGGTGCAAATCCATCCATCCTCCTCCTTGAATTGATCATTTCTGTCGTTTGTCATTCCTCATCCCTGGGTCAATCCTGCTCATGATGCTGAGGAAATGATGGGCCTGGCTCGTGTCGCCCTGTGGGAGCGTAGTCATGCTAGGGCGTACCTTGGTAATGGCTTGATGCGATGTGGGGATATCAGCCGCCAAATTTGGGCGGTGGGTATTCGCCTCCAGCGAAGTATTTTGGAACCGCTTTGTTGCATCAAGCGCATGGGTATTAGATGTGTTTCCCATGACTGAAGCTGACTTCTGCCAAAAGCAAACTTGATGAAAGCGTAGAATAAACAGAAATATGATCACAAGATTTGAATGGTCAATCGTTGGACTCTTGGAAGTTTCCCAATGACAAAAACTAACTTGTTGTGACGACAACGGTCCTCCCGGTGGTTTGTTTGAGGTACACTTTGCGAGCCATAGAGGATGGCTGCATTGCAGTTCTGAGCCACTTGCTTTCACAAGATCGCCATGCCGTAGGGATAACAAGCACAAAAAAACAACCACCGGTGTGTCGAATCCGTGTGGGTTTTGATTTCAGGTATGGAATAGTAGCTACTTGTAATGCTGGCTGGTTTTTTCTGAGACTGCCAGACAATGCTAGATAGAATGTTAGAGATACATTCAGAAATCATCCACAATTTCTATGTTACGTTAATCACATGGACATACAGTTGCACAACATATTGAAGATGCTTCTTCCAAAAGTGTACGTACATTTATCCCTATTTTCCCAATTTCTCGCTTCAACTCCTTTTTTGCCCTGCATCACGTTTAATGGACCCATTTAGAGTGAGATCGCCATCTTAGGTTACGATCAGCTTGAAGGTATTCGACGTTCCCGTCCTGCCTTTCACCACAATTTACTGCGGTCCTTACTGCTCCAACTGGCCGATGCCTGTGGCAGCTTTTTTCGTGGCTGCCCTGTAGGGGTCCCAAGTTTGGACGGATCCATCAAGCATATTATGTTTTACGGCATCCAACAAACAACTCTCGTTGAACTGGGCAATTTGCACATCTCAAGCCAACTCAGTTCAACTGGCTGAGGTTTCTAACCGGCCCAAATGGAGCCTGAGCCAATGGCCAGAGTCGAGAATCTTGGACTTTCTCCTGAAACTACGGGAGGAAGGACGTTTGTTGGCCAATGCTGATTACAATTGTACCTTGGCCAAGGAGGAAGTTCCCCTGTTGGTTGCTGTTGGTGGTGAGGATGGCTGAAGAGTGTTGGTTTTTTGGACCAGTAAAAGAAGCTGAGATCCTTGATTATCCAAAAATGTTTTGATAATACCTTCGGCCAATTTTTCTTCGAAGCTTACAACATCGATGCTTGGACAGTATGAGCCCTCAGAACATGGTGTCAGCAGCAGATATCGTGATAGAGCATTGCCAAATGCACGAGACAACATAGCACATCACAAATGACAAATGTTGTTTACATGTCGTTGCGAGATCAAGCACAACCCTGATTTTTGTTGCGACCTCTACATTTGGAATCAGCCTCCCATTTTCCCATAGATCACAGTACTAGGAACTCAATACTTTAAGCAGCTGGATATAACAGGAAGATATAGACACTATGGACGGTACATTCGTTGTCCACACCCCCCGAGGTTTGTTGACCTTGGCATGCCGTTTGCGCATCACCCAGTGGCCAGCTAGAAGCAATGTGCTGTCGAAAGGAGAGCCATTGAGTACCTGAGCTGTCAATGTCAATAGCTTTGATGGTTACACAGTTACACCGTTACACTCCTCAAAACTAGCAATTCTCTAATCAAAAGATGTGAGAAAGGAGAATAGCCTGTCTAGCATCCTTTTCAAGGATCTAGACATTCTATGCTGCCAGTAGTTTACCCTCGGGTTATACAATTTCTGGAAAACAGAAAATCTCCCTTGTAACCTCCTCCTCGTTTTTCTGATGGTTCTTCTTCTTATTTGTGGAAGTCGGGTGTCTCGCAAGTGGAAGGTCCCCACATATCCGCTTGGTTCATTGTCAAAATGACTAGACTCATCTAGACTCTTGTTGACGTTCAAACTCTTCAAGCATCCAAAAACTGATTGAACATCTACAGATCCAAGATGACCTCAATGATGCCAAATCAAACTTATCAGTTTGAAGGATCTACCTTTTGCAGTCCTGCTTGATGGATCATAGATCTGAATGCAGAAGCTTTTCAACCTGAACAAGCCAATTTTGAGAGACAACTTTTGGTCACTTTGGTCACTGCTACTCATTCCAACTTTCCCATTTTCCAACTGGTAAAATTGTACAACTTTCCCCTTGTTTGTTGTTTGGTGTGAGGTGAGCCCTCATCGGAACCCCAAAAAACCCTGCCCATAGCACCTGCAGGGGACCAGCCCACTGGCCTTTTAGGTGGAGCCTTGATTTTATTCGATGGAAAGATGACTGGCTTTCGAGATGCGGGTGGATCACCATCGATGTTTTTCAATCCTGGCGATTGTATCGGCTTAGAGCATCTTGGAGATTTGAATTTTAGTAAAACGAGCTTTTTTGTATATTTGGTAGATAGTGGGTTACTTATGGTTTTTAGTTTTGGTTGGAAAAGTGGCAATTGACTGGATGTTGAGTCTTCGATTAGTTTTTTTTTTTTCGCAAAATGCGAAAGATCCTAGATGTGCTTCTGTGTAACAAATGGCGGAGATAGTTATGTGATATGAGCAGACGACCAATTTCTAATTTAGATCAAAAAACGCCTATATATATACGGATCAAGGCATGCAGAAACAGAAACACTTGTGAGTTAGACAGCCGCTCATAAATTGGAGTATGAAATATTATAAATGATTACCAGCTCATTCTCCTAGGTGAATCTTTTTCCAGGCAAACTTCACATTGAAAGTCCCCTTTCTGTCAGTCAGCCTTCCACGCGAGCTTGGAAGGTATCTCTTGGGCGGTGTTCAGCTATGTCCCTTGGACGTGTTCGCAGCACGTGCCAGCTTAGCAGCATTACTGCGGCCTGATGATTTGCAGGACACCCGGCCCTACACCCATGATCCCGTGTTTCTTTTTGGAGCGCATGAGGGTCAGACTAATAACTTATAACTTATAACATGTACACATTGAACATTTATTGTTAAGAGACGTGGACTGTGGAGACCCGTGAATAAGCGTTTCCCATTTTCATAGCACCTGCAGTTGAGAAATGGTGCACTGCCAGAAGGAGGGATTGACTAAGTTTGTGATATGAAAGAAGATCAATGCTTTCTTCCTAGAAGTTGTTTGGTAGTCCCTCCGTTGAACTAAGAGATTCATAGGCATTCTTGCCAGTCGCTTTTTTGGAAGAGATCTTGACTGTTGATTTGGAGGTAATGGTGATGGTTATATCAACCTGTTGATGATGATTATGACTTATGACCCTGATCGGAACAATGACGTTGAAACAAATCATTATGTTGAAGTGAAGATGTGCAATGCAGTGAAAGCTATCACATTTCTACACAGATGAAGCAATCTGAATATGACTCATGAGATTCAGAACGTGAACTCAGAACATAAATACATTCTTTGCATCACTGTGAAGAACCCAGTTTCTTTCTCAGTGATTGCTGAAGCAACAGTGGCCATGTTCACAGGACATCCGTCGCGAGAACCCAGCCATCGCCACACAGATTCTACAAGCCTTGCATGGTCACTTGTGCACACATACTGTGCCCTCCCAAAGGGGAAGATGCTGAATATCGACAGAGCTTGGTTTTGGATGGTTTTGGAATGTTTTAGATAATTGCAGGATATAAGGCATATCATATAACATAAGGTGTACATCGTAGGACTGATTACTCTTACTGGAGTTATATAATAATTGGGCAGATTATGATAAGTTTCCTTTTCCATAGGCTCTCCAGCTAAGATCCTGAAGAGCAACTCAATCATTCAGCAGCGAGCAAAACCGTGATATTTACTGTAAATACAATTACCGTCGAAACTAAATGGAAAGTAGATTCATCAATAAGCAATTCACCAATCAGTATGGAATGTTACAAAGGTTTGCAACTTAGATCCCAGGTACGGAGACAGATAGGTTTCCCGGGGTTTCGTTTCCAAGGTAAGTTCTTTATGGAGTTGGCGGCCCCACACTCGGAGCCTTTGCTTTTGATGGCAGAGGCAGCTGAAACCTGAGATGTTCTGGAAAAGGAAATAGATGAACTTTCCAAACCTGCTTGATAGGGTTCCATGTTGGTTTTTTCAGGGATGTGTAGACTCTCAGAATCCTTGAAACTCACGCAGCACGTGAAATTTCAGGGCATGGAAGACCATGGATGGCGTATTTGTCAGATTCTATGTTAGTTTCAGGTGTTTTTCTACTGTTTAGGTTTTTACTTGGGAACGACAATGCATATTTGACCAATAAGTTTTTAAATGAGTTGAAACCATAAAGTAGATAATATGGAGACCCTCCAAAAGTATCCACAACTCAAATACCCTCTACCTTTCGGAGATTTGTAGAGTGGCAAATACCTCCAGGAGTCTCAAATGATTTATCCTAGAATGAAGCTGCTTGAGATTTGGTGATCTTGGACTCCCAAATCCATCATTTGTGGCTTTGAGACCCTGCACATTCAGCACGGAAAATAGGACATTACAACCATACGACACGCACACATCATACTTACATATACTTACCACATCTAAGAAATTCTAATATCCAGTATCCAATCAATTAACAAAATTGCATCAAATGTAATCTACACACAAAAAACAAACAAACGAAACATCTTCTAAGAGATTCCAACTTCCTCCAACCTCAAGCCAGGCCACGGAACGCTTACGCTTCGCCACCGCGTCACGTCCCAGCTTCCCCAGCCCGCTGCGTTTCGTGGGGCAGCTGACGCCCGACGAAGCGAAGATGGCACTGCAACTGGCGCAGAGCACGGCGCCAGTACCGTTGGGATTACCCAGGTGAACTCATGGAGGGTTTTCATGGCGGAAAGTAAAACCTGCAATTGACTGACTTTTTTTTTGGCGGGGGGAGGGATGGATTTTGGGAAGTAGATGTTGAACGAACACTTTTAGTAGGAAAAAACATGTCAGAAACAGAAACAAATAAAGTTTCAAGGTGTTCAACTCTTCTGTGTTTTCATTTTAGTGATTTGGAAGAATGGGATTCCCTTTGGAAAGGTTTTTTTTCTTGAGAATATCCCTAGACATCCAAAGCACTACCAACAAGCCATTGGGTGATATTGGGTGCACCAATGGTGGGTTGGCTGGGAGTTTGGGCAATTTATGGCGACCAAACTGCCAGCAAACTTCACCCAAATCCACTATGGGTAGAAAGCTGTCCAAACTCGGCGCACCTGACATCAAATGTATAGTCACAAATCATATGCTCAGAATGTATGCGCAGGATCCAGCGTTGGATGTGTATTCAATGAAGGACCAGTATAGTAACCTCAATGTCAAAAGGGTGAGCGGTGACGTTGCAGCATCCTCCCCAAAGAATCTTGTGGTAATTCACCATTTCAAGCTGGTGAATAGAAAACATGATGACATCATGCAACCCCCAAAACTGTGGCACTTTCCCGAAAAAAGTGTGTAACTGTGATTGCCCAACCCGAGGCGATGGGTGGATCCTGAACATAGTCACAAGGTGCTGGGAACATTGGACTGTCGTGGTGTCCTTGACAAAACTGGACGATACTTGTGGCGACTCCATCAGTTTTTTTAATGCATACCTCTTCAAAGACTGCCAGGTGAATAATGTGGGGTAGCGATTAATAAAGGGGTAGTAAATAAAGTGGGCTCACTCCCTGAAGTGATTAATGAAGGGGGTAGTAAATAAAGTGGTCCAACTTTTTTGGGGCTGTTTTTTAGATGATGTTTTTATCCCTTTTGAAACCTCAAATTTTGATCCATTTCTATTCCTAAAGCTGTATGATCTTGATTATCCCTCTCCATTTGACATGTTCAATCACCAAAGATTGGATCATGTTCATTGATTTTTGTGGTTGTTTTGCACTGATCCACCTTCAAATACTGATCCAATTCATCTCCTGAAGGAACATGGCAGGAGATAGGGAATGAAATGAAATGAGATGGAATGAGATGAAATGAGATGAAATGAGATGGAATGAGATGGAATGATGGGAAAAGGAAAAAAGAAAGCAAAAGCAGCAAGCAGCCAGCAGCCAGCCAGCAATATATTTACCAATACAAAATCCAGTACATAGTCCCCAATACATTTAGCAATAAAGAATCAATTGCACAAGAAGATTCTCTTCATAATCAGTTGAAC
>DF244773.1:7647-23599 GCA_000507305.1 Breviolum minutum Mf 1.05b.01 | reverse complement strand
CTAATTTTTTGAACAAAATGTTGTATTTGTCCATGCCAAATGCGTCACCAAGCTGGCACAGGTAAGGCGCTGCCTATGGCCGGACCGGAACATCACAATGCCTGGACATCATTTCGCTTGGCCAGACTGAAACACCAAATTCGCTGGAAATCCCTGCCTATGGCCGGACCGAAACATCAAATTCCCCGGACCTCCCTGCCAATCCCCCACCGAAACATCAAATTCGCCGGACTTCCCTGCCTATGGCCGGACCGAAACATCAAATTCCCCCGACCTCCCTGCCTATGGCCTTACCGTGAGACAAACTTACGTGCGCCCCGCCTCACCTCCCTGCCCATGGCCTGACCAGCCACCCGCTTTGGAACTTACAAAGTTACTGAATGGCTCGAAGGGGTGCAGCCGCAGAAAACATGGATACAGAAAAGAATCTGGAAGCCAACCTCTTCTCGCTTTTCCTCTCCCACTAGCATTGTATCCCAGGGTCTTGTCCAAACCTGGTGAGCTTTGCATCCCATGTCTAGGAACAGATGGAGTTTGGAGATTTCTTCGCTGAAGATGCTTGAAACGAACATTTGGCATTTCGCAGAGGTGTTTGCCACTTGCTGAACTAGTTTCCGTTTACCATGTTCAAGCTAAGCCAGGGGCCGGTCCAATTTTTGGGACTTTTTTTGGCCGCTGAGCAGAAGAATTCTTTTTGAAACGGCCCAGATTTTGGAACCATTTTGGTTCTTTTTTTTGGGCCGGGAACATGACCAGGGAACGACTTTTGGCCATTGGCTCGATTATCTTGCACCGCAAGTTGGGCCAGAAAAAATGCATTTTGTGGCTGAGTGCAGATGAAACAAGTCTTAGCAGTCAGAGTGGGCGCTAAGAAGGCTGTGGGGCACATTGTCTCGAAGAAGTGGTGATATACAGTAGACGTTTCGATTCGATCGTCTTTCTGGCTGGCGGTCGCCACACGGCTGAATTGGGCTGGGCGGCGTTGGGTTCGCACCTTGAAACCAACATTTGGCATTTCGCAGAGGTGTTTGCCACTTGCTGAACGTGTTTCCGTTTACCATGTTCAAGCTAAGCCAGGGGCCGGTCCAATTTTTGGGACTTTTTTTGGCCGCTGAGCAGAAGAATTCTTTTTGAAACGGCCCAGATTTTGGAACCATTTTGGTTCTTTTTTTTGGGCCGGGAACATGACCAGGGAACGACTTTTGGCCATTGGCTCGATTATCTTGCACCGCAAGTTGGGCCTGAAAAAATGCATTTTGTGGCTGAGTGCAGATGAAACAAGTCTTAGCAGTCAGAGTGGGCGCTAAGAAGGCTGTGGGGCACATTGTCTCGAAGAAGTGGTGACCTACAGTCAACTGGAAAACCCCCAACATGCTCATGATTCACCTCATCAATGGCACATACAAAATGACGACCTTCCATGAACTCTTCAGTCAAACTGCTCCCTGCATGTTCCAACTGAGGTTCACACAAAGCAACAGATGCAGCAACAGTCCAAAGCACAAATGACAACCTTTCTCATGACAACTTTGGTTTGACCTACCTTGCACTCCAAATCAACCATGCCTCGTGTTGGTAACACATTGTCACCTGCTCCCTTCAGGACAGGAATGCCGACTTCATAACGGTAAAGAATCTTACAGTTAGACAGCCACCGTTCTGCAATGATATGACGTGGCTCCACTGTCCACAAGCCACCTACGACGAGGGTCGCCTACGCCTATCGACTAATTTCTCAAACAAATTGATTTCATCGACACGATGAGCTCATTCTGCTTAACAGATCCTCCAGCACTTGGATCAGCTTCTGGTTCTGGGTGGTCTTCACCCTGGTCCTCCTCTTCATATTCGTAATCATATTCTTGGTCATCTTGTTCTTCTTCCCCAAAGGCCCTCTCCAGGTTGGCAGTATACCGACGAAGGTCAGAGTTATAATGCTCTTCAAGACTTTCCAAATCACTTTCAATATCTTCAACTTCAGTGGTGCTGGATGATTGTGAGCTAGACGAGTCCTCAGAGTCCGAGCCGTTCTGACTGCTTTCCTCTTTTACCTCCTCCACTGGTTGCGTTTCGGTTGTTTGCGGTATGTGAGTTTCACGGAGAGTGCCATGTGTCAGTGGTCTTAGTCCCTTTGCAAGTCCACTTGGGACTGAACAATCTTCACTGATGTCATTGATACTAGCCAAAGGGAAGTCCGAAGGTAGAAGTGCTCCAAGCCTAGATTGCAAAGCGGGATAGGCGTAACACTGCCTCCCCGGTCATTCCCCAGCCCTGACACTGTGACCTGCATAAATGTGCACGCTTGGCACTCCTTGAGTGTCCCGAATATGACGTCGGTGGGAGATCATCTCAGAGACTAGCTACCAGTCACAAGCACTGCTGAAATTTCTCACGGTCTTTCCCCAGTGTTCTGCGAAATTGGATTGTTGATTTGGAATAGATGATCATATGAGGACTCCTTCACGATATGTCCTGGCGGAACTTTCGGCTGTTTTTTGATTTCCACTCACACTTTTCCACCAGTTCTGAGCAAACACGGTGAAGTGACACTTGAGGACAATGAAGGGACCTGGTGTTGTTGGTCGAACGAAAAGATTGTCATGGCCCTTTTGGTGGACATGTAACAGTTTATACACTTTGCCATTGACTTTTCTCACTACAGTTGCCTTGGTTGTATTCTTCCGGTACACTAGGGGCTATTGTATTATGGGCAGGCATTTTTTTCCTGCATTGCCGAGCGAGCACGGGGCATAGTCGGTCAACTCTCGGAAATTTCGAGTAGTGCAAGACAACTTCTGTCCTGAAGGGAAGAACTTACTAGCTAACGCCACAAACAGGGCTTTCCCCAAGTTGCTCAGGAATCGCTCTTAATGACGAGAGGGAGTAACTTCTTGGAACAAAACATGCAAAAAGTAATTCACAGAAGGATTGTGCCTTTTGGAAACAAAGCGGTGAAACAACAAAAACTGCACTGACACTCATATTGCTGTGATAACTTTCTTGCTGATTGAGGCTATTTTGCCCTGGCCAATTTGCAATTGCTTTTGCGACGACATAATTTCTCGGGCAACTTTTAACCTTGGGAGTGTTTTTTACAGAAAAGGGTTTCTCCTTACATCCCCAAGCGAATTCCGGAACACGTCGATTTAGCATTGATCTCAGAAAGAACGGTCGTATCTCTTTCAACTGCTTCATTGGCTTTGTGGAGCCATTCACCGAAGACATGTCGTGTTGATTCAACTGGTATTCTCCAATTGAATGACACATGCACGTGGCAATTTGTACGCACTGAAGCATGACTGAATATTCGGATAGGGCACCTGGGTGTCTTAGTACATATGGAGCTATATCTGATCCACGGAAGCCGGTTTCTTTCAATGGGACTAATGAATGCAGATCTTTATGCTGCATCCTGCCATACATGTTTGGAGTGTGATGCCTTGACGACTTCATGGCTACCTGAAGTCATTCCAACAAGTTTCCTACCATAGATTTTCAGTGGTTGACCTGTCACGCTACGAAGTGGGGGCTTTGTTCCAGCAATTGGAGGAAGTGGCCATTCTGGAGCAAAGTTCTTGGGACAGCAGCTGGCTGCTGCTCCACTGTCAAAAAGAACCCATGAAGTGTCAACTGATGATGCAACTGTCAAGTGTTGATCAATGAAAGTATCATCAAAGTCAGGAAGTTTGACATGATTCAATCCAACAGTTTGCAAAGTCTCGAAGTGAACACTTTCATTCAAGGAGTACTGAGAAGTTGGGTTCAAGTTGGAACATCCTTGATCAGGGCAAAGATTTACTCCTAGAAGTATTTCCTTGTGGGCTTGAAGTTCTTTCAATTCCTGGTGGAGGTCCTGAAGTCACGGCTGACAAAATGGCACCTGAACCAGAAATGCTGGAACTAGGAAGTTCAGTAACAATAACCGAAGATCTGTTCTAACTCTCTTGAAGTGTTGGTGGTGAAGAGGAAGTAGGCTCATTCCAGGATGAAGTCCAACTATGATCCCAAGACCAATCATCATCGCAAGAAGTCCAATCCATGTCATCATACCACCAACTGTCGAAGTGGACATTTCCTACATACCATTCATCGTTCCATGAAGTCTCATCATTTTCAGCTACATACGTTTCATCGAAGTTGTTTGAGATCTCAATCTCATTCCATTCATCATGCCATGAAGTATCAGTCCATGTGCTGTCATCTACTGCATTCACTCTATTGTTGAAGTTACACTCACGAGAAGTGTGTCCAGGCTTTCCACAAGTGTAGCAAACTACACCCTTGCCTTTGCCTTTGTTTGAAGTCTTACCTTTTCCTTTGCCTTTCATTCCTTTGAAGTTCTTTCCTTTTCCTTTTCCTTTACTCTTACCTCCTTTTCCTTTCATGAAGTTCCAGTGACTAAATCCTTTTCCTTTACCTTTGTTCTTTCCTTTGAAGTATCCTTTGCCTTTCAGTGCTCCTATGTCCATGGGCGCAAGTCCTGAATCCGAAGAAGTCAAGATGTGCCTGCTCCTGAAGTACTGCACCAGGGTGTTCCTCATCTGATCATAAGTGTTGATCGTGGCTGCATTCAAACGAAGGTGCTGTTGAAGTGCTCCTGAGGTCTTGTTCATCAAAGTAGCTACAAGTACGCTATCTGGAATTGGAGTGCCAGTCTGTTGTTCATACTTGGCCTTAACAGTTTCCTCCCAGGCATTGAAGTCTTGTTCAAAAGTTTGGGTGTTGAACTTCCACTCAAGAATCCTAGTCAGAAGTGACACGTGTCTGGTAGCATCGGGAAGTGAGAAACGTTGGCTCAACCTACGCCAAGTCTCAAAACCATTTCCTGCTTCATTCTGGCGAACCAGAAGTCCAGCAGATCCTGTACACAGATTGGCAAGCAAATAGTGAAGTTTCCTAGAAAACATTCTCATGTTTGCTGCCTCATCTGGCGGAAGTGCACCAGTGAAGTGTGCATCTAAAATCTCAGTATTCGAAGTCTCTGATCTTGCTAGGAAGTCTACCGAATCTGGCTGGAAGATGGCCAAGTAACTCTTGAAGTTCCAAGACCAATCTTCCCAGTCCGAAGGTTCTTCATTAAAACTCTTTGGGAAGTGGTAACCGAAGTTTACCAAAGTCTCCGGCAAGTTCTGCCATTCTACTTCGAGTCTCTGAAGTGCCCTAGAGCGTGTCAGAGCTCCGCTACCATACGAAAATTAGGTAGCTCTAAAGTACCAACAAACAAGTAAAGTCCTAACAGCACTCAACCCTTCAAGTATTAATCACACGAAGTGACCCTTTCCCCTGGTGCAGTCTTTTTACCTTGAGCCAAAGTAGGTAAGAAGTATATACGTGAAGTAAGTGTGACACATACGTGGGAAGTGTGCATGATATTTGACAACAACAACAACAACAAGAACAACAAGAACAACAACAACACCAACAACACCAACAACACCAACAACACCAACAACACCAACAACACCAACACCACCACCACCACCACCACCAACAACAACAACAACAACAACAACAACAACAACAACAAAAACAAAAACAGGAACAACAACAAAACAAAACAGGAACAACAACAAGAACAACAACAACAACAACAACAACAACAACAACAACAACAACAACAACAACAACAACAGCAACAACAACAACAACAACAACAACAACAACAACAAACACAACCTTTACCAGCACCATCCCCATGATCATGGGTACCCTTGTGCAAAGCCACGGTAAATTGGAGGAAAGCAGCCCGCAGACAAAAAAAAACGAAACAAATTCCCAAATTAATTCTGAACCCAGTCTTTTTTCGTAGCAATGGAATGGTTTTCTGGCTGCTTCCCATTGTTCATTTTTGGTCAACAGTGCACGCCGCTTGCCCCACCCATTTCCAATTGTTTATGCTGCCAAGAAGTCTAACTGGCTCAAAAGATCTGGAACGCATTGCTTGAATGACCCATGTCAATTTTACCACGCCCATGTCCCAAATTGTCACTTTGCGGGTACGGTTTTCGGCCCCGCGGCGTGGATTATTTATGGCCAACCATGATGACCAAGACCTTCGACCATCTATCGAGATGTGTTTGAGGGCTGGTGTGTTTTGGTGACGCGAGTTAGTTTTGTTGCAAGCAACGTCGGTCTGAACAAACGTTTAGCAATTTTCTTTTGTTTGGTAGGGGTGTTATCATTTTTTTACCGGTGAGCGTTGGTTGCCGAAGTATCCATTTTTGACGTCCTGTTGGATCCCAAACTCGACAGCAAAGATACAAGTTTGATTGGGAATCAAGTCACCCAGCTTTCAAGTACCCGGTGTCAAATTGTTGGGAAGCAACAACAGTTTGCAATAGAAAACACAACAGTGACCGCGATATAACATTTGAAAACTACCACTTTGCAACAACAGAAATTGTCAAATTGACTTAATAAGGTTTCAAGTAATTGTGAAGCTGGGCGTATCACTAAACCTGTCACAGGCGCATAGTGGAAACTCATGCAATTGTCACGCTAAGTTTGGGGACCACGATGGAGCAAAAACAAGGAGTTCTCAGTGGATAGGGGGTAACCACGCAACATTTGCCCAAGGACGTTTCATGGTGGAACAGCGGCAGCAATCATTCATTCAATGCTTAGGCCTTAGGCAACTCATCTCAAAGTCTAGTTGTCATGTCAGGGGTTTCGGGGAACCAGATCAAGTCCTCGGAAGGTTGATGAGATCCCCAACATCAAGGCGTTTGCCGCCAAACTGTAAGGGGCCAGTTTATTGTTTAACGACAGTTCCAAAGCTTTGTTGCTTGATTCCATCCTTTGCATTTATGGAGGACACTATTTTTTTGAACAAGAGCATCAGCCTCGATGCACATTTTATCCATACCTGGTGGAATTTCACATGCCTGATTTGTTGTTGTTGTTGTGTGGAATTGTGTTTGAATTTTGATTTCTTTGCTATGGCTTTTTGGCAGATTGACATAGAGTAAAGTTCCAGTTTTTGACTCGTGGATTGACACTTTGACCGACCTTTTCGGCCTTCGGCTCCAGTAAAATAGTTTCACAGCGGAGCATCAACGAGTCGCCCACAAAGAATCAGATTGCTCCATGACCAGCAACCACTTACCAGACCATGTGCGAAGCTTACTACCATCCACAAACAACTAGAAGTACCCTAAACTAGTGTTTAGTTTTTTGTATTTCGTGTGAATTGGAATGCAATGATGTAATGATCTATAATGTTTTTGTGAATGCTGAGAACCGAATGGAAACAGATCCACACAAGACTGTTTTGAGCCGTAGCCGTCAATCGTTCGGGTGACACGAACGGGCCAGCGGCGGTCTTCCTTCTTGTCAAGGTGCGGAATCGTTTGGGAACTTTGGCAGCTTCCCAGTTCTTTGTGAAGTTGTTTTTTAAAGTTTTTTTGGGCTTGCAGTCTGTGAGAAAATATAGTAATCGTGGGCCGTCATCATGTGGAATTTGCAATTTTGTGGAATTTATACAACCAGCAAGTGGAAGCGACTTCCAAGACACTCCAATTGCACAGATGGAATGAACTCATGGGCTGCGGAGAGCCTACCTGTGGTACGGATGCCTGGTGGGACAGTGGTCGTTTTAAAGACATCTCAAGAGACCCCCGACTTGGCAAGAAGCACAGCTGGATTTCTACTGATTTGGTCAACTGTTCTGTTTTATTCACAGATTCTGTTAATGCAGCTTTCCAAGACACAGCATAGTGACTTTGAATTTAGTTGCTTTGCCTTTCAATAGCAAATGGACCGCTACGCCGCTACGAGCGAAGATGCAACATAAAGCCCTAGGATATACTTGGCTGAATCCTTCTTGAATTCATCAGAATCATGAGACACTGCGTTGACAATGTTGAGCTTGTATCTTCCGTATTTTTAGGATTGTTGCAAAGCCATTTGGCTCGATTTCTGACCTCTCATTTGGCTGAGAAATTTCATTTTGACAGAGCCTCCGAGCCGGGAAATCCGAAGAGTTTGAGTTGCGACGATGACTTTGGTTCCGACTTTGGGCTTTGCCTTTCTCTACGTTTGTGCCAGTCACCCAGTTCATCATGCACAGCAGGCAATGACAGTAGATGCTGAGGGTGATGTCACCGAAGCCAAGATGAAGCAGTTGCTGCTGGGTTTGAAGAGAAATTTTCCTTTTTGTGTTGGGTGGTACTAGGGCAGATTGCTACATTACGAAGGGTGCACATTTATATGAATGTTTAAAAACAAACAACACAATTTCAGAACTAATCTTCATCTTTGAATTCCATTTGGCGATCTTGTCTTCTGCTCGTGTTTGTTTTCTTCATTCGTTGGGGATGGTTGGGGTCTATGTCTATGCCAGTAAAATTCTCACCATCATCACATGTGCCCCTCTCTCTGAGGCATGTGATGAAAAACTTCGAAGCATTCCTCGTAGTAAAATGCTTAAATGAACGCGTGTTGTATTTTTTTTAGTAAACAGTGCATTGCTATAAATCGGCTCAGCATGTACCGCAGAGTTCTGGCGAGTCTCATCTGGATGACTCTTAAGTCTTAAGACTCCCATTCCAAGGATGCGATCTCATCCGGATGTGTCGGCCAGTCTTGAAGAGAGCGAGATTTTGCCTTCAGCAGCAGATTTGGCTTACAAGGCAATGGATCTAGGCTTCGGCACCACGGGCATGGCCTTGGATGACTATCCCTTTGCCTGCATTTGCACAGCAGAAGGGAAATGCGACATGGACCCAGCGGAAACCACATGCAAACTCAGACCTGGGTTGAACAGTGCTGGCAGATTGAGCTTCCACATGCTCTTGTGGACCAGCCTATGGGTTCTCATGGTACGTGGCTGAGATCTGAGCTCCTCGTGGTGTTCGCCAACTCCAGATGAGGGTTGGCCACAAGAGCAGTGACTGAAGTGACAAAAAAGCAGTGTTAAGAACCGCTGAGTTGATGCTGTTTTCGGAGTTGATGTTGATCATGTTTTGGATACCCCAAGCTCTGCCTTCAGAAAGACATGGCAATGCTGGCAATGCTGGCAATGCTTGCATAAACAGACAAAATTATAGTCACTTTCACCAAAACAACGATTTTTGTTGAGAAAAGTGCTGTGGTGGTGCCATTGTGTGGCTGAGGTTCCCATGGAAGCCCAGTGTGTGGCTCAGGACCTGTGCAGTCAACCAAGCCGAGGATGGTGCATTTGGCAGGATATCTGCTAAAGATTGCATCTTGAACGTTTTGATGAAGGTAAATTGGATGAACGTAGATGAACGAAGAATTGCAATGTACATGTAGATATATACATACTGTTGATGGACAAAATCCTGCATCACCAAGGATGATGATTATCCCATTATTTACAGGGTTTTTTTACACCATCCCAGGTGGTTGTTTGGGATTTCTGAACCATCAACAGTATGTACGTAGATGCACGTAGATTCGTAGCGGCGAATTTTGATGGTCAAGACTTGGGACCAAGGCACGACGAGCCTTCACCACACCCGCCACGTAGCTTGGCGAGAGATGGATCCATGGATCCATGGATCGGTGATGTTGTGAGCCCTGAGATGGTTTCATGATGGATGTCAATGGATGTCTCAATTCCATGCATTTTTTTTCCCTCGATTTGGTGGATGTCTCAGTTCAATGCAGTGGATTCTTTCAAAGGTCATTCTTAATTTTTCTCGCTCCTAAGGAAATGACACGGTTTCCGATAGCGGCATTGCGGATCTTCTCAGGGACCCGCCGCGGAAGGTCGCATTTTTTAAATCATCTTTTCTTTAAGAATGGGATTCTTTCAAAAGGCATCTTGTTCTTCAAGACTTCTTCCATGTTTTTGAGTTCAAGTCTACTCCTGGTGTGAAGTAACAAAATAAAAGCTTAGTACACCCCTGAAGGTTTCTGAAAGATTGAGGAGTAAACATACGTACACACAAAGAAACATGAGTAAACATGAGTTAAACAAAACAGCCTCAACATGTCGCAGAAAGTCGTTGGCAAAACGCTTCTTGTTCAGCCCTTGTTCTATGTCACCGTTCCCGTCAGGACCTCTCCTTGACACCGCCACCCTTATTGGAGACGGGATCCGATCAGCCTCCGCAGCCTCCCGGTCACCCAGATCCATCTCAAGGCGATTTTTTTCATCGAAGATCTACCAATGAAATTTTCTGAGATTTCACCTAAGTCATTTTTTTTTCCTCCAAAAAACAAACCATGAAACCCGTGAAACTTCACGATTTTGTGATGCGGCCAGAACTGCGGCACTATTCCCGACAGCGCTCTGGAGAGGTGAAGAGGGTACCCATCAATTTGGTAAACACGAAAAGAAATTGCTGGGTCTGGAAGATTCCGGTGACTTTAGTTGTGAGGTTTGGAAGATTACTTTCAGTCATCGAAATCTCCAGGGGCCAAACGTTTTGTTTTCGATGATGCAAGATGTTGCCGGTTCGTTCACCCCAAAACTTATAACGACTTTGTCACAGCATCAGGATCCCCAAACCGATGCCAGGATCCTGATTCGGCAGTTTCTGCTGACCCAAGGCCCACATGTCTCTTCACATGTCACATTGTGGCTTGTTGAAGGGTTGCTTCACTTGACTGCTTCACAGAAAAATCTCTGTTTCTTGGTTCACTTATTCCCAGGCGACAATCCAGACGGATCTCTTTTGGGGACAATGGACTTCCCTTTGAACTCACGAACAACGAGTTCGTAACAGTCGGAACGCCAAGTCAACACGTCGATGACTCAACGACTCGCTCAACGATGGAAACGGCCGAGGCCATGAGACACTACTACTCCTCCAACAACTTGGGTGGCAGTTGGGTCTGGGAGCCAAAAGGGGGGGGGATCCCAAAACAAAACCGACCTGAGTTGATGGTCATCCAAAACACCTAGCCAAACTGAAGATTTATGAAAATTGATGCTGGTCACCAAAGAAAGCCTTGACAAGGCAGAGTTTTTCAGCATCCAGGAAGGGCGATTAAGGAACCCCTTTCCGCTCGCAAAAGGCCTAACGGCAGGCAAATTTGAAGCCTTCACAAGCGATCGTTGCAACAGGACACCCCTGAGAAGTCTTCGAAAGCCACTAATTTTCCTGGTAAGATTGCGGTCCAAAAAATGAGAATCCATGGAGTTTTATGATTGTCCTGCAATGGTGTTGGGTGTAGAGTGGAGTTACATGGAGTTGCAGGGTGGAATTTTGAGGCCTTGAACGCGGAAGACGTGAAGAACTTACAAGACACCTCACATTATGTGGCGGGAAGCTCAATGCCGGACGCAATTATGTTTTTTTTTCACATCTGCAGCTTCAAGCAGTGCAGCAGACTAGCAAGTCCAACATAGAAATCCCTCTCACATGGCCAGGGAGATTCTAGTTTCGCGCGTTTTTGTGGTGGCCACTTGCCCCTTTGCTTTACATCACATCGATGCGTTGGGAACTGCTCGCCAGGATTGGAGTCAAGAGAAGAACCTCCAAAAATTGAAGGACACAACAATCAGAGCGGAAACACGGCAGAACTGGAAGTGTACACTGTTTTTCATTAACGACTTCTATCAGATGTTGGCTTTCAAAATCTCTCGATTTTCGATAAGAAACTTGGCTATTATCTTCAATAGCCACAAGTCAGTCAGCATCCACATCTCTCCATGTGAACATGGGAGAAGTGAAAAAACATCCCAGTACCTGGTCGCTGGCCGATGGTTGTCATGGTTCAAGACTGTTGTGCCAGAAGTACTTTTGCAGATCTTTTGCATACTTTTACCCATTTGCTGAAGGGTGGCTTTCTGGCTATGAGTCTTGCGGAGAAAGATCTACGGGTCCTGTCACTAGACCACAAGATGTATATTCCTAGTCGTTCATATTGTCAAAGATGTCATTGACAGACCCATTTGCAAAGAACTCGGCCAAGTCGGCTGAATCGACTAGCCTTCACTTTTTTTGACCCTGCGCCAGGATGTTCGGAAGGTGGTACGCAGCATTTTCTGGGGCTTTGAAGACATTCAGTTTCAGGACAGCTTGCTACCTTCCCCACCAGCATGGCTGCGTTTCCAGATTGGCTTTCAATTTTTTGCAAACATTTGAAATTCCAAGTGCTCCCCGTGTTGGAGGATTTTTAGACCTGAAAGCCTGGATTCTTCCACTTTTTGGGTCGAAACTCGAAAACAGGAAGACGCTGAAGTGCCAGTTTTGGTCGTGGCTGAAGATCTGCTAAGTGCCTTGATGCAAATGGTCAAATGGTCTACAAATTCAAGCGGCAAGTTTTACAACGAAACCACAATGATTTCTGAGGTCGGGTCAAGCGGATAGCGCAGCAGATGGTTGAAGGGAAGGTGAGCTTGGGTCAAGAGTGGTGGTGATGCAAAAATATTTTTTGGTTTCGTCATTGTCAAAATTGTCATTAGTCTGAGTCTAGCTTCTAGATTCTGTGCATATATAAACGCAAAAAGTCAATCTAGTTGATTAAAGCCGTGGTGACTTGCTCACATGTATTGGAGCTCAGTGCCGCTTGGGAGCCTTGGAGCTTGTGAGACATGTGAAACATGTGAGACTCTTGTTTGTTGCAGATCTTGCATCGATGCTGCTGATACTGAATTAGGAAGTATAGTTGCTGCAATAGTTGCTTTCTGGCATGACATTGATATCCTGATAATGGAACACAGAGTAGAATATCGGACAAATGTTTCACAGAATCCAACTAGGAGTGAGTGTCAGCAACTTTTGTTGCGGCTGAATAGCACGACACTTGGGGCTTGCACCCTGAATCTACACAATCTCAATTGAGTCTCCGGATGTAGCGTGCCACTGGCATCCGCACGAGGTGTTCACGCTCTTCTTCGTTCTTCTTACGCTCTATGCTCTCTTTGGTCGGAAGTCTTAGACCCCTCAAGCAGAGTCAAGGTAACCACCATGGAATCAGACCCAAAGATTTTGACCCCTAAACGTTTGGTTTGAGCACACCAAGATTCTTTGTTGCAGGGATTCTCACACTTCAGTTGTTGCCTGTGATTTTGAAGCATTCTGCGGTTTTTTGTGGCAATTTTTGGATCTTTTGATTTGGCCAAATGTCCAATTGTTGCCATGGTACCTTCTTCCACTCTGACTCTGACGGGTTGCTCATGGAGATCATAGAAATCACCAAAGCATACTGTGAAGATTTGCCAAGTTGTCGAGGCCCTGACTTGTTGCTCATGGCTGGACATAGTGGAATGGACCAGGAGAATACAGGGAGATGACTAGAGAAACGACGCAGCGGCCAAGGGCAGAAAAACTCCAGGTGATGGATTCTGTCACGATGAACATAACAAAAGTGTGACACTACGAATATTTTGAATTATTTTGCTGATGTTAAGATTTGATCTTGTATATTTATATACGATACAGAAATGTTTGCAGCAAAAGTCTTTTCAAGAAAAACAATCAATCCATCGTTTGCACTCCGAGCTTGACAACTTACAAAATTGAGTGAATACTCTAGCCATCTCCGTCCTTGCTACAGACGGCATTGTAGCGCCGCACTCGGCACTTTGAGGACAATCTCACCTTATCGGTGATCAACATCCTGGTCTTCTTTAGTTTTGCGTTTGAGGACCTTCATTGAGTTGGGGAAGTTGAAACAGAAAATCATCTCGCCATGTGAAATTGGAGATTTCTGAGAGAATGATTGAAGATGGATCAAAAAGAGATAAGGGAAGCTTCAAGGTGCAAAATCTCAAAAAAATTGGAGACGGGAAAAAAAAAACCAGAAATTGAAGTAGAGTTGATCAAAGCTTTGAACTTTGCATGTCTCATTGTATGGAAAATTTGCTTAGTTTGCTTCCACCTGCATGGGCCCTCCCTCAACAGGAAGCACTAATGTGCTGGGTGATGCCTGGTTACCTCTTCTCGCTACGCTTTGTCATGGACACCTGTTGGCCTCTCAACTTGTGTTTCACCATTTTCACAGGTGCTGAGTCCTGTGGTCTGTTGGTTGTTTGAGGTGCAACCTTGAGCATTCTAGGAGATACAGCGGTCCGGTTGCCTCAGATTTTGGAGAAGCCAAAGTTTGCAAGGGAAAACCGCTTGGTTTCATGCAGTTAAAAATTTGGAAATCAATACTTGGTAAGCTGCTTGGCTGCTTGCTTTGACTTTTTGTTATTTGAAGTGAGTCTCAATTTGTTTTCTTCCCTTCTTCCCTTCTGAAGTGCGAAGAGTTTTCCCAAGTTTTCATCCGCTGCCGGTCACCGTGTCACCCGCTGCGCCTGAGATCGCCGACGAAATCATCAACACCGACGCATCAGTTGCGATGAGGAGAGATCCAGTTGTTCCAGAAACCATTAGGTATAGTGAGGCTTTTTGTAAGGAAGTCAAGAAGTCATGTCATACCATGTCATAACTGATAACTTCCATTCACCGGACAGTGGAGAATCGATCGACAAAAAAATTGTGAGGACCACTCGAGCTATGAGGGGTGCCGGACGATCGACTCGACGCTTGGTGGCGGATCGTTTAACCAACCGAAATCTGGAAAAAACATCGAAGAAAAATAAGCATCCAATCCAAGTTTTTGGAGATCTTAAGTTCAGTTATTTGTTGAAGTAAAAAAAAGTTGTGAGATTATATTATGTGACTTGTTTCTTTTAAAGAAGTTTCCACAGCTGAAAAGTGGTTGACCTTCCAAGGATTGATTTCGATCCTCCGTAGTCTGCGAGTTTGGCAGGCCGGGATGGGCTTTTCGTTGCTGGGCGTTGTTTGCCTCTGCCTTGTAGATGAAAATCATGAAATCAAAATAAATCAAATGAATCTACTGTAAATGAATAGATATGAATAGTGGATGTATATACAAAACACAATATGTACCGATATGCAGCACCAAGGTAATAGGATACTATCCACCGCTTGAGGGAAACTTTGGAAAATGCTTTTCTTACAGTCATAGGAGTTGCGATTTGCACGCATCACATGCAAACCGCGCAGATTCTCAAGCTGCTTCCGCGGTTACAGCGACTCACTGAAAGTGGCACAAGAGAACTGGCGATGCTGCAGGGGAGCTCAGATGGCAGCCACGGCAGCCATGGGGTTTCCCCGATATGGAGCGATTCATCAGCTCTTTGGCAGACTTTTCTACTTGGCACTTTTCCCATCTTTTCTCGCAGAGTTTTTACGGCTTCAGACGAAAAGTGGCAAAAACCTTAGGATGTGGCACAAACGCCTCCAGAACGTCGCTGGGGTCTGCCATTGGCACGTTGAAGGGGTGATGTTGACGACCCGAAAACTTGCTTCATGGCTTCCAAACTGAGAAAGTATAGATCCTTAAAATGTTGTTGAAGTAAGATCACTCGCATTTTTTAACATCACAATCGAATGAATTCACGAAATGAAATCATGAATCGAATCACCTCGTTATCCATTTGATTGCCATTGCCAGTTCATTGACGACGAGGGCATCGGCGAACTTACGGCCGGGGCACCTCAGTGGTTCTCGGCCGAGCCGAGAATCTGATCGCGATGCACTCGGCTTTAAGGATGAACAGATGGAGTTCTTCACTGCGGCCCGGGGGCCGAAAACACGTGTTGGACTGGGTCAGAAGTGGTTTCTTAGAGATGGATGATCCTGGATGCAGGGTGAATTTCAAAGTTTCCCAGAACTTTTCAGTTCTGCCCAAAGAAAAAGTCCTCATGGAAGTCGCATTGAGACGAGAAGAGGTTGATCACAAAATCAAGCACCGCCATTGCACAGGCTTTAAGATTGGAATTTCCGAAGCCACCGGAGGAGGTGCCTGGGGGCTCCAAACTTTTTTTTTCGGGAATCATGAAGTAGATGTATTACTGTATTATTCAAGAGCAAACGCACCCACCGGCAGTGCCGGGGAAGAGAGTGTGAGTTCGTGTTGGGTGGCAGTAGCTGGTTTTTGGTGGGTTTAAGTTGTTGTTGATGTTGATGTTGTTGTTGTTGTTGTTGTTGATGTTGATGTTGTTGTTGTTGTTGTTGTATGTGT
>DF244772.1:0-23546 GCA_000507305.1 Breviolum minutum Mf 1.05b.01 | reverse complement strand
TTTGTGGTCGCTTGTGACCCTACCTATCTGTGTAGGTAGGGTCGCAAGTGACCGGGCAGGGTTTTCCCTAGTAGTGGTGGGTAGGGTCGCAAGTGACCAGGTGTAGTTTTGTGTGGCAGGCGCAGTAAAAAGAGGTAGGGTCGCAAGTGACCCTGTTTTTGGTTTTAAGGGGGTAGGGTCGCAAGTGACCCATAGGTAGGGTCGCAAGTGACCCCCGTACCGGCCAAAACGGGGAAACAGTTTTTTGTCAAACAAAAAACGCACCTCCTTCTCTTTCATGGATGCCAAGGTCACGTAGTCTCTCAGTTCTAACCTGGTCGGATTGCCAAAGGGTTCCTCTCTTGCAAACTGTCAGCAACAGAAAACCTTTCATCTCTCAATCCTAACAAGTAATAACATTGGAATATATAACATGTATACGGTTTTCATTGTGAACATAAGATTTTATACAGGAAAACTATTTATGATTACAGTTCAATAAGACGCTCTCATATGGATTGAGGTGATACAAAAACCATGCAAACAAATTCCCCAAGCGACATGTCTCCAATCCTCAAAAAAACGATTCACACACACCTGAAGTCAGGCTTTTCGTAGGCCCGACTTGCAACCACCATGGTATGAGTTTATGCCAGAAGAAACCTTATCCCGTTCTTTTGTACCAGTTGTGTAGGACATAATAAGCATTTTTCAAAAATCATTCACAATCCGTACAACAACCAATAATAACAGAATCCCCCCACCCCCAAAAAAAATGTCCCAAACAACCCGGCTGATTGTTAGTGTTTCAGGTTTGTTTCATCTGCATGGATTGCCACTACCAACTCCACCGTTTCGCCGTGCAACTCTAAACTCAGATCCCTTCGACGTTGTTTCAATTCCTGGTGGTGCAGCACGTGGGTGAACCGAAGGGACATGTATGACTCCTGTATGGATATATTGTTGATGGACGAAATCCGGCTAACCAGCTGGAGGTTGGTAGTTTATCCCATTTTTTACAAGGTTTTATACATCCCAGGTGGTGAAAACTATCTATCAACTGGTGGTTGATTTCAGCCACCAACAGTATCATCATTCCTGGATATCAGACTCTACACGGCTTTGGTTTTGGCACACCAGTTTGGTGCGTCACCCGCTTGTGTTTTTTAGCCTGATTGTTTGGAATAATGGGTGGTGGTGTGGACTGTGTTCCTCTTTATTTTTCAACCGGAGGCTGTCGCTGTATATATAGATAGTACAATGTGGCGTTACATCAACAGTATATATATTGTTCGAGGCTACCTTCAGAAGATTAAACAAAGATGCAACAAACAAATCCAGCGTCATTTGTTTGAAAAGGTTGAAAAGGCACTAAACATGGCTTAACATATGTCACCCATTCTTGTTGGTGGCATTTCCATTCATCCAATATTTTGTTGCCGGCCTCCAATTCACCCAAGATGTCGCTCTTGGCCAACTCGATGGTCCGTTCCTGCCAAGATCTTGGATGCCAAATGTGCTTTAAAAAAAAATCAGACACATCCCAGGTTGCCAACAACAACAACAACAACATCATCATCATCATCATCATCATCATCATGATCATCATCATCATCATCATCTTCATCATCATCATCATCATCATCATCATCGTCATCATCGTCATCACGGTTCTATGTTTGTGACTACCAGCACCTACGAGTACTTCAACAGTTCCACATCAAGACTTAAGAGAACAAATCAAGACTTGGACCCCTGAAACTCAGGAAACTTCGAGTCCAAAAAAAAAAACAGCCTGCTGGAAACTGAGGAGTGGTCATCCTTCTGTTAGGAATGGTACCAATTCCTTTAGTGTAACAAAAGCTTTGATCAAACTCCGAGAAAAATATGACATATGACTCAACATCATATTGACATCATATATTGATGTATTCAAGCGCAATTGTACTACCTTTGTCGCTTTCCGGCTGACTCATTCAACATCCAACAACTAATTTTCTCGGGTTATTTGGATCCATCCAAAGAGTTTCTTTGTTTCGAATAAATTCACAAAAGCTTCAGGGCCCAATGTTTGCTGAATCAAAGTTGAAAAAAACATACCATACCATGTATGGTTTATTTACCTACATAATATCATAAACATCAAGCAAATGTATGTAATAAGTAACTATATCATTTCCTTGGTGGTATGGGAACGGGGCACCTTCCCATTACAATCATTATCTACACATTTCCGTTCCGACCTCATCTTCTTGCGCCACACGGGCGCGAAGTTCATCCGATACCTTCCCAGGCTTCCAGGTGATGATGATGAATGCCAGGTATCATGTATTAGTGAATGCATTCTTGGGGTTTCAAAACATAAGTCTGGTTTGAAGTTTGAAGAGCCTATAATATTCAGGTATCAAGCTTTATAAGATTTATATCTGATATGTAGTGTGTATAATGATACTCGAAATGATATTCTAGTTTCAGAAGCTTATCTGGAAGGTCCCAAAACCCAAATCTGCAAGTTTACAGCATACTGACCCGAATCAAGGACAAAAAACACATCATGGATCAACATGCAAACGATAGACAATGATGTGTGATTGACATCTAAACAAACAATCATTCATGCCGTGCAAAAAAAACGCGGCGATGCCTGGCCTTCACATGCAAATACGCAGAGACAGGGGAAGACTTGGCAGCTGCAGTGCGTTGTGCACCCCTGATGCGAAGGTCGAAGATGTCGAAGAATCCAAGGTTCGCCCAGTTGTGTGGTTCCCTGAGGAATCTGAATTCATACACCTCTGGACCATGGTAAAACACCAATTTGAAGATGCAACTCCTATCAAACAAATGATGATTTTCCAGCCAGCCATCTTAGTTGATTGGAGGGTAAATGCAAATCATTTTTTCATGCCTTTTAATTTGGGGGGGAATCCAATACGACTACCAAATGGCATACTGCATATAACCTTTCTGAGCAATCATCCTGCTAGTTCAAACAGTGGCCAACACACCAGATATAGTTTCAATCTGAATAGCAATAGTTGGAAGTAATTGTAAGATGATTGGAAAAACTCAAAAACATATTTTTCCAAATTTAACGCTTGAGAAAATACAATAAATAGGTTTAAAAAAACGGTTTTGAACCACCAATGAAGAACTTTGAGGTCAGCTATCGTCACAGAAATTCCCTGCGGCATCATTGTTGGTTTTTGAAGCTCAAAACAAAAACAGCAACTACAGTACGCCCAATGATTGGTTGGGATTCTGGGCTTTTTGTCATTGGAAGTCAACAACAAAACAGTTGCTCATCTTCCAAACTTTCCAAAGCTCTCCATGTTTCTTCCAACTTTCAACTTTCAACGGAAACAAGCGGGTGTAATTTTGCACCCTCCCAACGGTCCTGCTGTTTCTCTTGTAGCTGGTTTGTTGAGGACCAATGTTTGGAACTTGGGCTCGTTCCTTCGTCGCAACGATGGTCCCGGGGGTCCGCGTTTTGCAAGGTCCATAGTAAGGTGGTGAAAAAAAGACAAAGACTTGCAACATGTGCGATGTAGGTACTGTAAAAATAGTAAGTTCGGGGAAATTTGGTTATTCAACATGATACGTAACCTGTTAGATTATCTCAACAAATAACCTCAAATATTGTCATCAAGTGGCGAGATTTGAGTCATCAACGGTCATATTTTCTTGGGAATATTCAATTTGAGACGTGCTCAACTCAGATTAGTAAGGTTATACAGGTATGTAGGGTTGTCTCCCTTCCAAGTTCAGCAAATTGAAGGTAAATACGGTGTCAGTTACACTTTTTTGGTTGTGATTGTGCTGATGATTGTGGCGATGGGTTTACTGAGAAGGGTGAAAACTATTGACAACCCAAGTTCTACTTTTAGTATTTCCTGCTCAGCCGCTGGATTCATCAAAAGTAGATTATGCATCCAACACCGAACGCTTCCTACTGGCAAATATAGCATGACTACTATGACTAGTCCTCACAAAAACATCAACTGACACAAAGAAAACGCTTGTCAATAATATCCAAACCACTAATCACAAATAGGTACAGCCTTCCCAGTCCTCCGTCAACGATCTTCGCATGTCCATGGCCCAGGAGTTGTCGCGTGCCTCGAAATTGATCAATGATGGAAAATGGACGTATGCTTACGGTACCTTATTGTTAAATAAACCTATACACATGTATCAAGTACATCATTGATCAAAATTCATAACGCGGGACATACTGTATATATAATGTAACGTCGTGACGTGTGGAAAACATGAATTGGGTCCTTAAAAAAAGGCAATAAGTACGACATTCATTGCATGTATCATAAGATTCCAGTGAAAAATCTGGCAAACTGCTTACCCGTGTGTTGAACGCATGGAATATTTCATATTTACCAAAAAAATCCCAACATCGCTCAATACGTAAAGCTATTTCTGATCCAAACGTAAATATGCTAATATTGAGCATCTGAAATCTATACTTTTGGATATGGCAATTGCCTTGAGAATCTTGCCAAACTTCCCCTGTACATGGTACCTCATGATGAATCTAAGCCAAAATGATCACCACATTCGAAAATTCCTGAAATTACATGGACAAAAAAGGGAGGGTGATCCCCCTTCAACTATTTGCTACATTTTACGGATGAGATCTCCAGGTATATTCAGGTCATGAACGCAGCGCAAACACTTTGCAAAATAGATCGTGAACGAAATGACAAAATGCTAAATCTTAATCTACAAACGACAATTATCATCTTCTCAGCATGTTGAAATGTGGATATGTTAGGGATTACATAAAACTCCAACTTTGATGACCTTTTGAATACCAAAAAATGATCATCCTTGCGCAAATGGAGTAGCACACCATTTTAGGGCGAGGTCAAAAAGGACTGACGCCCCTGATGTTGAAGTCCTCTCCAATGTTCAATAATGTGAGTATCTTAGGATGTGTATCAATTCCTTTGAAGTCAAATACAAATCTCATATTTCTGAAACAACTAAACAAAATATTTTTAACATGCAAAAACTACACCCACACGCTCCATGGAAATACTCACCTGATTCCTTACCTTCCGTTTGATCATCAAAAATTAATAGCCATTCACATATATGTAGACTTCAACAAATTCCTAACATCAACAGCATCTGAAACACATACATCCTGTTGATGGAAGAAATCCGGCGATCACCAGCTTGAGGTTGGTAGTTTAGCCCATTATTTACCGGGTTTTATACATCCCAGGTGTTTGTTTGGGATTTCTGAACCATCAACGGTATCTTCAGAAAACAGAAAAATCACCTTCCAACACTGTGGTTTCAAAATTGGCACCTCTAAGGCATGAAAAATGGAACCGATGCGTTTCAGCTGTGGATAGAAATGCTCCCAAATCCTCAGGCCGTTCGGTAAACACGACACCCAACGGGATAACCGCTGAATCTGGAAGGGTGGTAGTTTTTTTTTGCGGGGGGGGGTTGTGATCCTGGTGAGTTTTCAGGTTTTGTGATTTCTTCTTGGTGATGTGTTTCTGTTTTCATAGGTTCTTCTTTGATAGTGTGGTGCAGTTGGTGTTCAACAGCCTCATGTGGTGCGGATATTTCTATGATCATGTTGGTTCGCACTGATCCTTTTGCAGAACAAATGTAAATGGATACAAATCCCGCCAAAAACATATCTAATATCTAGATTTGAATTCAATCAACTATACATTATATAGATTTAACTATATACACTTGTTAAAACAAACCCAATGATGTTTCTATCATCAATTCAACAAAAGCATCAACATGTAGCTCCAAGCTCAAAATTTGCAAAAGTTTCCCGGTCTGGTTTGCATCCGAAAATTCAATGGCATGAATCTTACATAAAAAGACAAGCGGGATATACATATTTATATAAATATTTTTTCCGAAAAAAACACAAAGTTGAAGCATATATATATATATATATAGTCATAGAAAACACACATATGTAATATCTGTGTCTAAACAGTAGATGTGTATCTATCATTTTTTCCACCATTCCAAAAAGGGCCATGAGTTGTACCATCCCCTTGCACTGAGGGGACAACTGAGGCCACGAAAAAAATAAACGAATCTTACCTTCCATTGAATTCTGGTGTTTTTTGGGGATCCTTATAATGGTTATATTGGGAATCCCCTATTTACAAAAAACATGTGTAATATAGTATTTCATCCTCCAACCCAAACCAAAAAAACAAAACTACCTAAAACCAACCCNCCAAAAAAACAAAACTCCTAAAACAACCCGAGGTGTGAATTGTAACCAATCAATTCCTAGGTAGTTAGTTTTTCCCTTAAAAAAAACAACCAGGTGGGTGGGTGTTTTCAGCTTGTTGTTTTCCCATCTTCTGAGGCCATAGGGCATTTCAATGACTGGCACCTTCAAATTCTGAGGATCCAAAGATTCATCAAAGGCCGCCTCAATGACCCGTTGTGACGTGTGACGTGGACCGTTACGAGGTTGGGGTTGGCGGAAACAAAATTCCGTTGGGTTGAAGTTATAAGGTAGGCTGTATATACATAGATATTTGTATATATATATATATACAGTATAGAGAGTATATAACATATAGATAGTATATATATATATATTAATAAAGAAAATTACGGGATAGAACTGGAATTTGCGAAAACTGATGTAAACGAGGAAGAACACCACTAATTAAACAAAACAAAATAGAACACTTCTGACGTAGCACCCTGCCTATTTGGAACAAAAAAATCTGATTCCCGAATCTTCACAGAAATCTGCCAAAAACAAATATTTGACTACAAAGCTTCATACTCCCAAAGCCGAAGCATTTGTTTGTTAAAGATACCGTTCTTGGATTGGGAGTTTTGGGCCGAAATTGGCCAAATCCATGGACACCCATCAGGATGCTTGCTCACCACTAAGCACCACCCAGCTTCAGGAGACCAAAGGCTCATCAAGATTATCCACTAATAGTAACTTAAACGTAGCGATCATTGGATGAATCCACTAACACCCACTATTTTAATATAAGAAGAATCACCCGGCTTAAACCACTTAGAAACCCAACATGTTTCCAGTCCAACATCCAAAAAATCTACGATTGGGTTTAGACAGTAACAAGACTTACCACGAGGAGCCCCATCCGGATGCAGCCATCCCCAACTCCAAAAAAATGTAGGTTTCCCCAACAGCAGTTCCACAGCGTTGAAAGGTTTCGGGATCATGACCTACCGATGAATTCAAGGTGAAGCTTGGAACAACATCACTAGAAGGTATAGTTGACATATCACAAAGTGACATTGTGGTATATAGTATACTACCATCACGGGGGGCTTCAAAGATCTTCCTACATCATTCATTTATCTGGATTAGTTGGTGGTTGGATGTGATTGGTAGATATTGATAATATTATCAATATCAATAATTAATAGCAATCCTCATCAATATCAAACAGTTCTCATTTACAGTAAAAAAGGATCCTTGTAGCCCGCTAAAGGGAATCCTTTTCCAGTGATCGGATGGGATTCATGAGTGCATGAGTCTTTTTCTTCGGGGAGGATACGTTAGGAAGTTCACCGCATACCCAACAGCCACACACTTTTTGCAACGAAAAATAACTCTTTTGAATGGAAATATGAGACAATAAATAAAACAATCATATTTTGGAGAATATATTATAATATGTTTGTTGTGATTGACAAATTTGACCAAATTTCACCAAACTAATTTGAAATCCACCATTATTTTTTTCCCCAAATTTTCCCCAAAACTCCACCTGCAGTTTTATGCAAATACCACGAGAAGGTCACAAAAGGATCGGACCTCGGCGATCAAAAAAGACCTTGAGGGACATGTTTGTGGAGGATTTCATTAAATATCTATATCTATCAATATATATATATATATACATGTAAGGATATGTCTATATCGAAATTTATATATAGGGATATACACAAATATAGTGAATCTCTATTCTATTATCATGTGTTATCCATTATGGTATGTTCAGCCAAACATCTACCGTATTTTTTGGGTGTATATTGATATCATCAATCATCTCTATTCACTACCATTCAATCATCTCTATATTCATGGAATAAACTCAATGTCAACACAACGATTTGCTGGTTGCGTATCGTATGCCAGGTGCTGGGGCATAGCAACTCCAAAATCACATATCCACGCAAAAACGCCTGCAAAGCATCTTCAAATGCATGCATTATTTCAAATCATTCCACAAATTTTATGTATGGATGTGTCTAAAGAAAAGAAACTCCCCAAATCAACTAAACATGATTAATTTTGGTATGTACAAATGGATTGGGGGGTGTACCTACTTGTGAGACACAGCCATATCTCACCATCCAAATTCCGACGCATGCCAGGAACTCAGCCCGTAATCATTGTAACTTCCGCATCATGGTCAGTCACTGGAAGCCTGCATGTCATCGCATCATTTCATGTACGATGGAAACAAAGGTATGCTACCTAACAAAATCAAATACATCCCTTTAAACAAACCTACCATACATAAATACATACGGTACATTAGGATCTTATTTGGCTTAATTGACTCATCCAAACATCACCTGTTGGTTTCGTTTCTGCATCTTACCATCTCAACAGTTCACATCTGCCGGGAAATCGCCCCCTGCAGGTGCTGAGTTCCGTTGCAAAGCTTGTGGATCATAACGCCTCGGGAAGTTGATGACCATCTCCCATGATAGGGAACCAATGGGAGTTGATCGACCCCAACTAGATATAAAAAGATGCCAATAATTCATGTAGTCCACCAACATGTTTTTCATTTCTCGGTGGCATCAAAAGAGAATGCTAGGATGAAACCTCGTTGAAAAAAGACTACTTCCCATTGGCGTCTGCAGGGAACGGCGGCTTGGTCACTGACAAAAAGATTGACCAGAATATCCATGAGGTAGATGGGAGCAGACGATAATCAAAAATGACAAACATCTTTTTGCCGACCTGTTTCATCATGTCGTTCCGTACATCAGGAAACCTCTTACCCCGTTTTCATTTCGCAACACACACACACACACCACGTAGCAGCAACTGTTTTTTGCCCTTGCAGACGTTCGTTCTCCTCCAGGACCGTACGAATCCTTGATGCAAAGGTCATGGCCGGATGTGCTCTGAATATTCGCCAAAAATACACTCCATAAAGATCCATAAAGCTAGCATAGCCCATCATAGCCCCTGAAAATTGATGGTTGGAAGACGATCCTTTCCTTTTGGATTTCGGACCATCAGGGGCGAGTCGTTACTTGTCCAACCTTAGCCTCCAACCAATCATTTGTTGAGATAAATCGTCGAGTCATCTCCAACCCCAACCCAACCCATATGATGCAAAAGAAAACATTAAAAATAAGTGGAGATGTCTTGACTTCTTGACCAAATTTAGCACCAAAATTTTGATTTCAAAACTGAGTCGAACAAGATTCTGAGCCCGGCATATCTTCAACTCTGTGTCCATGTCTGCAATGACTTTGTCTTCACCTGCTGTCTCTGGACGAAGGGTTCAAGAAATGTTGGTATTTTGAGTCATAACATCACCATACAATAGTGACCTTGGCATAGGACAAGGTCACTATGTTAGAACAAAGTACATCTCAAGTTCAGCAACTTTTCATGTCTGAACCTAGTTAAGATTTGCTGCATTTGAGGGTCTTCATCATTTTGAAGACTTACATCTTTGCTTTCCCTCAAGCTATATAACTCCCACCCCTGCCAAAGAAATTCGAAACAAAAAACCTTCAATCACAAAAAATTCAAAGGACTTTTGAGTATTAGTCCTCAGTTGCATTATCGTATGACTTTCCAGGGAAAATCCCCAGAGAGAATCTGTTGCCAACGATGGCTCCGCTGTATCGTCGCCTGTTGGTGGATTCAAGACAGCTCGCAACAGGGCCACCTGGGTATTGGCATCAGCTCGTGCCTGACATCGGATGTCAGTGATGAACTCCCCACGTAAAATGCGGTTTAAAGAGAGAAATATATGATATATGATGAGATATGTCATCTCATCATACTAGGGTGTGTCTCAAATTCAAAGATCCCAAGAAAATCTACAGTAAGGAAGGAACGGATCTTCAACTGAAGTTCACCATTTCTGGATTTGTTTGTTGTCACAGGGGGTTGACATCCCCAATCTGAAAATTCTATGCCAAGCTGGATGAGACTCCCACATGTCCACGGAAGAGAACGAAGAATGTTACTTTGTAGATCATAACAGCACTGATCGACTTGTTTGATGATTTGTAACAAAGAATATTCCATAATTGGCTTTCTGATTCTGGTTCAGTTCTTGCAAGAAGTCTGAGCCACGGCTACATTCCGACTGTACTGTTTTCCAAGTCGCCTCCTTTTGCGAAGAAAACAAACATCAGGAAATACTTGCTCACTGTTCTCAGTCTCTGTTTTAGGAAGAAAACATGCTAAGAAATCAAACAATTGAGACATGCCTGGCGCTTCTTTGCAATGCCACTGCTCAGGGTGGCATTCTTGGTGGCTTGTTCCTGGCACAAAAACACGAAACCTGGAGTTCATCATCATACTGCCTACAATACCCAGCTCAGCTCGAAAGTCACACTCAAATCTTCACCCAGCTGTTTGTGAAAAACTCAACCTGAAGGACTGTAAAAATAACGCCCCAAATGGCAGATCCTCTTGGGGCAAAGGGGAACCAATCCATGTTTTTGTTTTCCGTGTTTACTGCATATCTCCTTTCAATATCACTGACAAAAAAGATGAACCATCTTCTTTACTGCTTGCAACAAACATTGTGAAGAAAATCAAAACAAAAGTTTAAGGCAGTCAGTAGTCAGCTTTATTGAAATATCGTTAATTTACAAACATAATTATCATCGCAAAATGGCTTCACATATCCAACAAACAACATCCGCAAGAAAAAACAGTGGCTCAATCAGATTTCTATTCACATCTACCTTTTTTAAAACCATTCCCTTTAAAAGCAGCCGTGTTTCTACGGGTCACCCCGGTGCTGCCACCTGACATCTCTGTCGCAGCTCCAAAACTTGAGCTTCAAGCCTTGAGCACGTTGTTGACCAGTGGCAGTAGGAGAAAAGTAGATGGCACAGTCCATACATATTGGTTACTAAGGACTCTTGAAGAACCTACCTTTTGGTTTTCTGTGCCATCTATTTTGACCTTAAGGTACTACAGCTGAAATTGCTACAATGTCATTCACCAAAAACAAACAAACTTTCAGGTTGGAAAAGATATACTATTCAATATAGGTTAGGTACTATTGATGGATATAATACGGTTTGGACAAAGTACTATACTGTTACTAGTTGGTGGTTTCTAAGCCACCCATGACAAAAAAATATCCGCAAGTCAATTTGGATCCTTTCCCCAATTTCTTGGGGGTGAAGATACTAAAAGTGTGTTGAACCGACCAACTAGTCCATAATTACATCTTGAGCCCTGCCAAAACGCCTGCTTCATGGTGGAATTTTTTTGCGGGTTAAAAACCCAGGGTTTGGTATACCCCCAAATTACACCACTGAAAAACTCACATCGAATCACCCAAAAATTGGTGGTTGGGGCGGGGGTCGATGTGCTTTCCTCTCCAAGGGGCCCTTTTCAGGTTCCACATTAGTTTTCGGGGGTGAAACACTGTTGGTAAAGGTTGAATGTCGTATTCCTGCTAAGTATGTGATGTTCCTGGTTACTGGCATTAGTGGGGTTGGTGTAAGATGGCAATTGCAAGACCATGGTGGTTGTCAATTCGAGTCAGAGACATATCTCACTGTCTTCAGCATGATCTAGCAGTTTCTGTTAGTAATACAGGTAAACAACGGGTCAATATATTACCCGCCCAAACAATGCAAACATATCTATTAGAAGCAAATCATCAATTTACCCCAAAAACAATCTTCCTTGAGATAGGTATCTCAATCACCAACAATGGAAAATATCCCTATCTATTTATATCTCTATTGGGTAATGGAACTTCATAAGGACATCCTCTCCCATTGCACCCCGGCCTGGCATTTTCGGCATGGATCGCCTCGCGGTTACCAAACCCAAACAATGCACTGGTCATCTATCAGTTGGTTCCGAAAAGATAGTTATGTCTTGGGTTGCGCCCTCTCCCAGCAACTGTGGCAAATGAGTTTTTTTTGAGGATCCCCTACTAAAAATGTAAGAATCCTTGTGGTGACTCTTAGTGGGCAGGGGGACAACCCAAGTTATGTTAGTTGGCCCTGTATAGATACCTTGTATCTTGCCCTTCAAATTTCAAATAGTGCATCTCCCCCAAAACAATGCAAAAAACAAATTGGAAATCTTTCATAAGATCACTGGCTAGCGATGATGCTCAGACTCTGACAATCGCTCATTGGAGTATCCAACAACTCGAACATAATCATTCCAAAAGTTCATTTACCCACTCAGCACCACGTATCGAAAGTCGAGCTGCAGTAAATATGCGAAGGCCCCCATATGAAGCTTCCTTTACCCGCTCGTGTGCTCCCTAAAACTATGAAACACAAATGCCCGCCCTCTTCCCCTCCAAAAACAAAGTACTTATATAGTTTGCAAATCTTTTTCAATTGTCCAGCCAAGAACATGTCTCAAAATGAAGGTGCAAAAAAAAATATCCTGGCACAAAACACAAAACGGTCATCTTTTACTCTTCCAATCAACCCATTGACTAGGTGGTGGTTTCAACGCCTTTCAAAAAAAATAGTGAAAATGGTAATCTTCCCCAAATAGGGATGAAAATAAAACATATTTGAATCCACCACCCAGTTGAGGTTCCCTGATATCCCTTTAAAATCCGCCTCTACACTCTGTTGCTGTCTTTCCAAGCCTTTCCTTTGGTACAAAGAGGCCCGGTTGGTCAACGTTGATGAAAGATGGTGTGTTGAAGGTTGTCCATGGCTTCTTCGTTTTAGTTGGAGAGCAAACCTTTAGGAAACAAACATGCAACAAACGTGTTTTTGGGAGGATTCCCTGATCCAAAAACCTGCATTTAGGGCGCTCAGCCAGTACAAAACACTGGATAAACTTTGTTTCACTTACAGTAATTTTCATGAGATCCACATGATGGCAATATCTTGTTTGATGTTGACGTCCCGATAGAATCTCAGCACCGAACAAACTTTTCGGTTGTGAAGACCATTGGTTACATTTCCCACCTCTCAACTACCCTTTCCAGAAAGAGCAAACTTCACCATCTCTAGGTCAAAACACTCCATACAATCAGCGGCTTAGCACATTTACTAAGCTACATGTGAGGTTATCCAACCCCTTCTACTCCAAACGGCGATATCAACAGAGAAGTACTTTCCAGATGTTTTTCCCGGGAACGTTTTTGAGGCCACAAAAAAACACCATTGAGAATCTACATCAAACCAGTTGGTTGGTTGGGAGAAGATATACTCATACATTGATTGCTCCGGGATATGAAGATACGTTTTGACTAAATATGTCAGTTCTACAAGGTCATGTAACAATAAGAAGATTAATGGCAAACTCATTTCCGTCCCGGCAATCCGTTATGCGAATCATGTTGTGTAAATAATTTCCATTTTTAGGATTCAATGGCAATTCCTTTTACGAAACAAAAGATGTAAATCAAAGATTATCCATACATGACTTTAAACAATACATATGTTTGCACACACTTCACACTGGTTCACGATCACCCAAACCTTCGGTATTGACTGTTCAAGAAAAAAGTTCATGGCATTTCCCTTCGTTGGGTTTTAGCACTCACATGTTGATCCTACAATTGTCAATACATTCAAATAGAATGCAAAACAACTGATACATGTATGAGTACATTATGTATTGTGAATATATTGTGTATAGATCTTCTGTAGATCCGCAGCATGCATTAAATGTTGTGGTTATAATTATCTATATTTACACACATATCATTTCCCTTCCTCAGGGGTGATCCCATTCAGCATAAACTTCCCTCTCCAAGACACCGCAAGGCATCGACACTGCGACGTTGAAAGTTCAGCTCCTGGAATGATTCATCATCCGTGCACACGACGACCACGGCCAAAGGCACTGATTAACAGAAGATGTTGAGGAGATGTGTTTGTTTCAATGCAACTCTTCGTAATTTAGTGTAGCAAACAGTATGTATATATATATATATCACTACAAAGATCCAAATACATGTTGCAAACCAATATATGTATATATATTATATATATATACATCATATTTCGCAACAAACAACGTGCTGTAATGGAAAGACAAAAAAACAGATTGGATGAATTATGACCACTGACCACTACAACATCAGCGATCTGAAATCTCTGGTCATTCACCTTGTGCAAGCAGAGTAGGCAATAGATATGAACGATGTTTCTGGAAAAAAGACGGGCCCCTGTAACACCATATTTCGAGCCATGACAAAATGAACAGTCAAATCAACTCAAAAACCAATTAACTTCCATGTTGAAAAGTACAAAACATGGTGAGTTTGGCCTCTTGACCTATCAAAGTATACAAAAAAATGTTAGGGAAAAAAGAGGTAGATCCACCATCATTGTTGGATCCCCCATCGTTTGTCCGTGAAGTTTTGGTGTACGCACTGCGTTTGTGTACAGCAGCCATGTATCCGTAAATCTGTCAACATAGTCAAAGGTTGAAATATAGTACATACATGTTTCTCCTCGACTCCAAATCGTTACGAATGTAAGGCAAGAAAATCTCACTTAGCAACTCTGTTTTGGGATGCAGAATGCGGACATGAGCACAGGTGTGTTATAGCAACTGGTGTTGTTGAAAGGCTGACAAAATCCAGATTTCTCCAGATCCCAACTGTTCAAAGCTTCTACGGCACATGTGCATATGCACCTTGTCCCGAAGATGAATCAATCAACATGGTTTCTGTTCAAAAACACATTATCACACACACCTTTGCTTAATTCACCAGAACAATTCATTTAGACATACTTTCATATGATATCGATATACAAAAGGAATATTGTTCGCTTAGTTAGTTGCTTGTTAGTAACACATTGTCCAAAAACATCGGACGCACTCTTATATGTGTTCTTCTCTTCTTATATGGCCGTTCCTGGTAGCCAGTCTCCAAGGATTCTTGCATCTCATTGAGTTCCAAGGTTTCTCGTAGTAAGGCCTGACCCAAGTGATGTTGGTGTGACTAGTTGGATCTCCTTGACATCATGGTGCAGAACTTGGGAATCAACTTTTGAATGATATTTGAACAGAGCTTACGGAGTTAACAAACTAAGAATCAACTGATTTTTGGACCTTCCATGTGAAACTCTGGAGATGGAGAAATAGTGAGATCATACCTTCCAACTGGTGGAAGGTGTTGTTCACCCAACCTAACTTGTAGTTCAACTGCATAATTATCGAATCAATATGGCCGCCCAAATGGGAAACACTTCCCGCACAAATGGATGAACATCTTTGAAACATTTTGAAAACTCGACCTCGTTGATCACTGTCTAACTGCTAGTCATCCGACAAATATTCACAAGTGCCTCAAACCTCTAACGTATAGATGAACAATACTACTTGCTGAAATTAAGATACAACAACGAAGATAGTGCCAAGTGTTTTCTTCCGGACGTAAAGAAGGAAAGGACGTAACAAATGCATTCATTTCTTGAAAGTGGCCCGATTCGATTCTCCGGAGGTCAGGAAAGGCTAGTAAATAGAATACAAACATCTCTCCCAAAATGTTCATCCCCTTCCAACCTAGGACCTAGAGTCCTAGAGAATCTAGATTCATGTGGTGACTTTTTTCCGCAGTAACCAAAAAATCATGCATCTGCCGTGCTTGTTTTTTTTTCGACCGGGCCGCCACCAACGCAACGCGCCGAGCCAAAAAAAGGGAAAAACAAGGTGGTCCGACAAAAAGACCCAGCCAGCTGCTGATTCTCGCAGCTGCGCCAAGTGGATTTTTTTTTCGGCGAAAATAAAGTTGTCGATCTGCAAATAGCAGTGTATTAATATACCTTTCACACTAATCATATGTATCTCTTTCCCACCAACAGTGTTCAGTGAAGATTTAAGAAAGGGATTTAAAACATGCCAGGTTGCAAATGTAAGGCCTCATGATCTATCCGGTAAAGGTGTGGTATGTCACCTGCCCTGCTAATTGCGCACCAATTTGGATTGAGATTGGTTTGATATATGTATACTATGGTCGCCCTGATCTCAACCACATGTATGTCCTATTTTTGTGGGTGTGTGTCTCACAACAAGGGATCCACCAAAATCCCCATGTCAATAAATGAGTTGTTTTTTACTAGGCAGCCGAATGGATTTTAGAGACCTCGTTTTTCTGAGAAGGCCATAATCATACTGCATTTTGTACCAACAACATACACATCGAAGGAAAACATTGCAATTACATTCCAAGAAATTTTATCCTCTTCCAAGGGCAGCCTCCATGTTCAGATGTCCATGCTAAATTTAAGGTCTGTTTATCATTTACAGTAAATCTGAAAATTGATTGCACAAATCATCTCTCATCTTTTGGCAAACCCACATCCATCATCGACAACTATTAGTGCCCTTACAACAGCCGCTGCTCTCGATGCCCTTAGGCCCCTAGGCTGCCAGCATAGACTTCAGGTAGAAGACACACCAATTGACCAAGATAATGAAGGTGATGACCACGATCTCAGAATCCATGCAAGCAAAACAAAGCAATTTTGCTACTTGAGCCACGAAAAAAAAACGTAGTTTCTGTTATACTAGTTGGTTCATAGGGATCCTTATAATGGTTTATTTATTGTATTCCCTATATAAGTGGTAGTATAATCCCCTATATACCCTAAACAACCAGGATTTTTTCATTCGCCAATTGCTAGTTCGTTGTTGTTGTTTGTTTCTTGTTTGTGAAAATTGTGGGGTGAAAAAAGGGCCGATTCTATGCATGTATTCTTCTAATAATTCTTGGGATTGAATGGGGATAGTAAATTATCATCATGAACCACCAAGCATTCACCAGTGAATCATGAATTGATCAAATATCGATCAGTTTGGGGGTAAACGCTAAGAAAATGCCAAGCCGAATTATGCCCGAATGTTGGATAAACAAAAAGTTACCAAAAGATCAGGGCTCATCTTTAAAAACGGTGAACGACTAACAAACTAAAGTCATAACTCACCCGAATCCAATGTAATTTTGAGAATTCCTGATCCAAAAACCATCTGAAGGATTTTTTGGTGATGCCAACTACATTCACATCACCCAAATTCACTACTCGGAATTTCAAGCACCAAAACTAGGTGAACAAAATGGTTGCTGGGAATGGGGGAAAATGAAAATAATTTCTTGATGGGATGATGGGATATTCAAAAAAAGGCGTCCTGAAATGGTCAAACATGGGAAGGTTCCTGCTTGAAAAAGCATTGTTTATGGATCATTTTGGGATGAGTTAGGTCACTAGAATTCACCAATGTTTATTATCTGTTGGGAAATCCGTCACCTTCAAAGAAAAGAATGGGAATTTTCGATATTCGAATTAACAGTCGTAGTTGTAGGCTGACCGCTTTCTAATTCTTCTTTTAGGTAAAATGCTTCATACTGTAACAATACAAATTTGAAGGATTTAATGAGTTCATCCGAAAATGGCTATGACTTTTGGGTGCAAACGAAAAACTGCAGTGGCCAGCATTGAATACCACAGATTGCATAAATTTGACTTACTTACAGTTCTATTTTCTTCACTTAGATTCAGGACATGTTCCAATCCATTTTGGGAGGATTTGGTGAACGCACACACACATAGCAACGGAAAAATCCAAGAATTTTCAGAGGAAACATGTACAACCCAGCAGTGAGATTACTCCAGCGGAACTTGGAATTTGTCTTCTCGCAAATTCGATGTCTTGAAAGACTCGGCATCTCCAACTGACACCGAACCCTTCAGTAAATGGTTCCAGATCTTTGTTGATACCCCAACCAACCTCTGTACACTGTAAACCTATCTCCCTTCCCAAAGACCTGACCAGCTTCCCGTCCCCCATCCCACCTGTTTCAAGATGAAAACAGACCATTTTTTGGGATCTGTGCCCAGCTCATGCTCCATGAAAAGGTAGGGCCACCTGAGGCAACAAGATGAAACAAGCTACCTGTTTTGGTATCATAAGGTAAATAGACCATGGGGGCTCAAATCCACATCAAAAAAGTAAAACAAGGCACCATCAAAGGCATACTTTTTTTTGGAATATGAAAATTAAGAAAACATCAGAAACAATACAAATATACCCTGGAGGAATAACAACCTGTTGGTTTAGTTGGAGGCACCGTAGGAAGTCATGAATTGCTAAGAATACTAAAATGGGATGGGACGTCACGATAAAACTTGGGGGGGTTACTATAACTACTCTACATGCTCCTTCATTTCTGGAAGTGCTGTTCAATGACAAGCTCCAGAAAGAACACATGTTTTGGTACTGAAGAGGAAGCTCAAAAACTAACAATCACATTTCACACGTCTGGTCAAAAATCAAAATGATATACATAAATATGCTGACATGATTTCTATGTCTCACCATCATGGTGAGGTTCCCCTTTGATTCACATTGGGTTGGGTTTCAAGAATCCTTAAACTGCGGCTATACCGGCCTGCCAGTAAGCTTGTAGTTGAAGAAGAAAAGGATGATGTAGAGAATGCCTCAGAAGACGATGTCGATGATCTCTTAAGCATTCAAAACATACAGTAAATCACATCATCTCTTTTTAGCTGTCAAACAATAAAGTAACAAACAGATTTGACTCACCAAGCTCAACGTCTTCCAACATGGCGTTCACCATGTTGTAAGTGTCCGCTTCTCTGAAGTTTGTTCTTCTTTTAGGCTTTAATTCTTCAACTGATTGAAGGAACAATGCAACTGGTCATATGTAAAAAAGGGTTGGTCAGTGCAACTCTTGAATTTATCTGGACTGCATGCTGTTTTGTTTGCACACATCATGAAGCTCTTGTTCTTGGGGATTGCTTGAATCCTTCCATCTTCAACAACTGTTTGCTTGACATCAAACAGTGTTGGTAGCTAAAATCACCATATTCTCAACCAACATGGCCGCTACTGGAGTCAAGTAGCTGTAGAACATCCCAAAGGACATATCCACAGGAAAGGACAAGGTCTGCCGTAAAGTGTGCGTCGATCTCAGTGACAAGTCCTGCATTCTTTGACCAAGGGGATCTAGAAGTACTGCTGTTGATGGCGGAAATGTTCAACCATGCTCATATAGTATAATAAAACACCCTACAACTTATTGAATACCAGTACATTGGTCATACCAACATGGGCTAGTGGCTAAAAATTCCAGGACAATTTTGAACCATCATTCTGAATAGCAGCTCGGGGATCTACTCCACCTCTCAGTTGCAGTGGACGGCGAAGGTTTGTATATGTGGTATAGTCGCTTATTAGAAATGGACATATGATGTTTCCCACTGTTCTTTGGTGCAGGGTGAACCTAAACTAAATTTCATCCAATACATCATGTTCAAAACAACTCTTCAACAACCTATTCAACACCTACATTGAATGTATTTTTTGTAACTTGCGGCAATTCTCAAGTGCTACCTGTCATAATCAGCCAGTTCAGCGGAACATGATCAGTTTGCTTCTAGAGGAAATAGCGTTCGTTGACAAAGTTCTAATCGAACTTGTTCTCCATCCAAGCGGTCTACCCTATTTACAACTATCATCTTACACCTACGAAAGAAGTGGTTGGAAATAAGTCCTTTGATTTTTTGGGGCATCTTTTCAGGTGTTAGTTACCCACGTGTCTTTTCTCGATGTGTATCGGTAAATCAATAATTCCCAACCATGTGCCAAACCTGCGTAGGTCATTGATTCTTGATATTGGGTTCCTGTTACTCACCAGTTCAGTTGTCATCACATTTATTTGAATGCAAGTTTTGATCAAATGATATCAAATTTATTTCATGCCATCCACTCACCAAAACAAAAAGAAAGGGTTCCTCCGTAGCTATATGATTTGTGTGGATAGCGTTTCTTTGTCATCCCCTCAAGCAAAAATTGTCATACATTGCACACACACACACACAAGACTTTTCAGAAGGGTGGGGAATCTACTTCATAGGAGCGGTTGTATCGTGAATTCTTAAGAAATACAGTTGGCTTGATGTGTGCGGGTATTTTCAGGTTTTGCGAAAAAGAAACAAAGAAACTGGAAACGTTTTGCGTCGAAAAATGGCTAGTTCAATAAACTCCATACAACGAGATTCTACATAGAAAACATTTACCTGACAGATATTGATGAACTTAACGACTCAGTTGTCAGTATATATGAGTTCAGTTTTACAAAACCACTCTAATGAAATGGATTTCCCCCGATCTGAATGATTAAAACCTATCTCATTTCAACTGATTCTCATTTCCACCAATGTCCCCGTTTTAAGAAACGGGGTCCGCCAAGCCAATGAAAAGAGCTGGAACATGGAGGACGTGTTGAACCTGGAGGAATTGGCATCCTTCAATGATCATACCTATTCCCACAATGCAAATGATAGATGGTCATGAAATTTGAAGATTGAAATGGAATCTTGTTCAAAATGAGCGGAGTTGAACTACCACGACTATAGCAAATTGGAACGAATGATAATCATTTGTTGATATTATTCGTATATATATATATAAATAAATAAACATACATATATTGCTCAATACTCCTTTGACTGTTCGTGGAACAAGGATACACCCAAACTACACCCCTGAAATTCGAGGAATGGCTATGTAACATGACCTGATATTTCATCACATTTCATAATTACTATTTATTATCACCAGTTTCAAAAGCATCAATGCAGGTATTCAAGTTACATGTCTAGTGTAATGCGCGGCAAACAGAACTTGGCGGGAACTTCAGCTCTGTAAATACTTCCTAATCAACAGCTAGTTGTACGTATACTTAGAACCTGCAAAAGGGACTTTGCTTGAAGAGTGAGACAAGAACTTGATAGCATTCATTGTTTTGTTGGGATAGTTGTTCAAAGATTTCAGTCATGCAAAGTAATCGACTATAGTAACAATACCCAACATGTATATTTCAAGGATTTCTCTCAAGCTCCTTATATACTAAACCAACCTTTTGTTACATCGACTAGACTAAATCTGAAATACAACTCGGCATGTTGATAGTTGTGAATAAATACTGAACCTCTGTTGGCAACATGACAGATAGACAAACAATGTGTGTACCCAAGACATACCTGAGGAACACCAGTCAGCAGTGGCTGGGGTGGTGTTTCTGGCAAAGATCAAGAATTCTGCAGGAGGGCAATGGGCGAGCTCCGTGACGGTGATGACAAGTGACAATGACTCAGCAAAAGAGTCATCTAGTTAAAATTTTGCTGATGCTCGAAACCAATATCATACTGAACATCGACAGTAGACCTCACTTGGAGAAACCAACAAAACTATGCAAGATGCTGCAGTGTGGACGGAGTTCATTGACTCTTCATCATTGAAACATCACCCGAATTCGCATGTGGTGAAAAATAGTCAAGTGGAAATCCTTCACCATCATCTTTCTGTGGATTCATCCAGGAATTCTCCTTACATTTACAATGGCTAAGCCAACTCTTAGGGCCTTCAATTAGCTTCCATCAACTTCCACCAACCCAGTGAGCTCCGGGTTGACGCCGACGCCTCCCGAAAGTTGACGCCTTTCTCGGCCCATAGCTTACATTCTTCCTTGAAGCCTCGTGGGTTTTGCTGGGAACATCCCGGGGTTGAAGGCAGTGATGGAAGGGATGCCATTTTGGTGAATGAAAAATGAAAACATACATCTGAAAACAAAAAAACATGAGTGACATCTAGGCACACAACAAAAAAACAATCTATATAAACATCACATTGGTATTTCATAGAGGGCGAAAAAATACTGATGTTCATTTTCTGGGAGGTCAACTTTGAGCGAGGAAAGCCACCGGAAAAAAACTTCCGTTTGTTGAGATCCAACATGATTGTTTGTTCTTTACTGAAAAAACACATGCTCTATCTCCAATTGTAAATATATACATACATCTGGATAAAATTCGAACCTTTCAAATATTGATAGATACCCTGCTTGGAACTAGCATATCCCCTAATCAAGCCACTTTTGAACATGATTTTTCTTTTTCCCAGGCGGGATAGGTTTCTTCCATGGAGGGAATCAATCTCAGGTGTGTAGTTGGCAAGGTGGTCTGCCGACCTGATGATCTTAACGTCCAAATGTTCAGTGCTTTTGTTTCCCCAATATACTGAAACAAGGTGGCAAATACTGACAACATGCATACATCATATAACCCCCAATAAACCAATGATCCGTCCATATCGGTTAAAAGCCTGGCCAAAGTCCTTGGGTTTGGTACATTTATCAGCGCTGCAGGTTGGTGGCTCTATGTGGAAACTTTTCGGCCCACCTTTCCCCGGCTCTTTTCGTAAAAGGCCTTCGTTTGGAACCACTAGGGCAAAGTATTGGATCGTCACCTATAGGCGGAGCTGCGGTCGGGTAACTTTGGAGGTTTAGACCCCGGTCAAAAATGACGAAGTCAGCACAGTTTTTGACGAAGAAAACATCAAAGCTGTGATCAATTATCAAGTTGTCGCCACACATACATATATGGAATCACAACCATACCTACTCCTGTTCTCACTGAAACTGAGGGAAAAAACGCAGGTCTTCTTTCATTTTGGGATGGCTCAAAGATTTGTCATTCATGTCAACTCGACATCAACTCCATATCCTATGATTTGTTTCAAAAATAGTAACGCCTGATTTACAACTAAATGACATCTAAAACTTCTCGTTGACATGTTGCCAAGTAACAAATGCACCCAGGGCGCCAATGCAAACAGACAGTCCATTCCTTAGAGTTTGGAAGATGCAAATGCAGTACTCTGTATAAACTCCATGAAACTGACTGTTTACCCCTGGAAATCAATGGTTGGAAGATGATTCGTATCCTTTTGGGGCCCGGTCTGTTAAGGGCCTTTTGCCTAGGAAAGGTGTCTGTGGATGAGGGTAACATTCCGAAATGTTGAATCAACAGGTGAAACATGTAGAACGCTACACATGAAATGTTTGAAAGTCTGAGATTTGCCTACATTTATCAAAGGAAGTTTAGTGGCAAACTTCCGATATACGAACTTTTGGGTAGCCTGACAGGAATAGTAGTCCTAGCAATAGTAGTCGTAGCAGTAGTAGTCGTAGCAGTGGTAATCCTAGTAGTAGTAGTCCTAGTAGTAGTCCTAGTAGTAGTAGTCCTAGTAGTAGTAGTAGTAGTAGTAGCAGTAGTCCTACTAGTAGTAGTTAGTAGTAGTAGTAGTAGTAGCAGTAGTCCTACTAGTAGTAGTAGTAGTAGTAGTAGTAGTCGTCGTAAGTAGTAGTAGTAGTAGTAGTCGTAGTAGTCGTAGTAGTCGTAGTAGTAGTCGTAGTAGTCGTAGTAGTCGTAGTAGTCGTAGTAGTAGTAGTAGTAGTAGTAGTAGTAGTCCGTAGTAGTAGTAGTAGTAGTAGTAGTAGTAGTAGTAGTAGTAGTAGTAGTACTAGTACTAGTAGTCG
>DF244771.1:0-23931 GCA_000507305.1 Breviolum minutum Mf 1.05b.01 | reverse complement strand
CTCTCCAATGATAAGATTTTTTCCTTTTATCTGGGGGTCTGGTCTACATCTGGGGGCCTGCAGTTATATTGCTACTTCTTGGCCTTTGCCTCATAATGATTTAACACACCCATTCGAGAAATCCTGTCACTCGACTCAGTTGTCAGCTCATAAGCTAGCTACCCCACGGCAGCTTTAAAGCTTACTAAGCAAGCTTAAGCTCAATTATGCGAAGTGACATCAGTGCCCAAGACTACTATACTACTTGGTAGAGGAGCGGCTTGAACTTGCTCTCCCACAGAAAGTTGCCTTGGAACCACTAAGTGGCTAGCTATACTAAAGGCCCCCTATGAATGAAGGAGACCAAGGCAAAAAGCTTGCTAAAGGCAACTTCCAAAACACACACTGTCAAGTTCGCAACACGAAGCTCACTGAGCCATCAAAATTGCCAGCATGCTATTGGAAAACCACAGACTTGAGCCGAAAAAATCTAACAACCCACACCAAACGCGCTCATGTCACGAAGAGTGATGAATTTATTATCCCAAAGTACATGTGTTTGCGGCTTCTTGCATCAATTTGGCACCACCAATTCAGAAAAAACTCCTTTTTAACACCCTTTCGCCCCATGTTAGTGGCCAGCAGTCAGACCATGCCAGAGTTTGGTACCCACTGGCCGCGCCAAAATCTGCTATGACTATGATGCAGCACTATGCAGCAGCACAAGAAGTATTTGGCATAGGGCCCTCGAGTATATTCAAAAGCGTCGCCAAACCATCATCTTCATCGATCGGCGTGGGGCCATCCCCCTTTGTCCAGCCTCACCCGCAAAATCCAAAACCAAGCAGAACCTCCGGAATCTAAAACCCAAATGATCCAGGACCTTACGTAGTAACTGATACCTCCTGGAACAACTCTTTTTCATGAAAAAATTGAGAAGCAGAATAAAGAAACCAAGAAACCCATTGTTGTCTCCGCAGCCAGCCCTTCTACAATGCTCTGGAACTTTTCAGGTGGGATACGAAGAACAGCCATAGAAGAAAGAAAGGATGCCATCGCATCTGCAACTGGATGCTCCAAAATTGACATGCCCTCCAAGGGCAGGAAACAAATTTTGGGTTGGTCATCCACATAAATTTTCTGAGCAAACATGGTGGGCATGCAGCTTGACTCAAAGGACAAAGAATCTGTAACAAAGTGTGTCCAACAAGCTATGTTTCGCAGCACCATCAAATGCTGCGGAACTTGGTCGCTGCACGTTTTCGCACCAAAAATCAGGGCACCACCGCTGTAATAAAACTCAAGCTTCAGGTCACCTGAATCCACCAATAGGCACCAATGTTGCAACAAAGTTGGGAAATTAATGGGCAACTTGCACCTACAACTGAGTTGTGAACTTTTGTATTCAGCTGTGAAGTAGCGCAGCAGGAAACAATCTGGTTCGGTGGTGTAGCCAAGATCTGCCAGGGCCTGGCAGTCCAACAAATAAGATATCAGATATCATGGAAAATCACCCACAAAAAGCGTGCACCGATCACCCCACCTTGAAACCGTGACTTCCAGTAATCGTGACAATCTCAGTCAAGAGTTGACGGTGGTCCCCGTCAGCGCACCCTCACAAGAGAACAACAGTTTCAAATGAAATTCAAAAATTGATTTGCAGCTGTTGTTTGAGTACGAGCCTGGGTTGTCTGCAGAAGTAGCATCATTGCGAGGCTGCTCTGCATGGCTGGTGGAGGGCCGATTCATCCCCCGCCCCTTTTTGTCCTTTTTCTCCTTTTTGGTTGGCATGATGCCGACCGTAGGCTCTTTGATTGCTAAAATGCTGGATGAAATGGAAAAATCATGGCACAAGCAGAAACAACTTAAGTCTTGGCACACAAACGGCACAAGCATTGAATGATGCACTGCCTGAGAAAATTTCTACTACAACTTAAGATTCAAAGCCGGAACAACGTATGGAGTCTGGGGCCATTTTTCACCGAATCCGTGGGTCCAGGCTCCATCTGCAAGGGACAGCTGATCTTCCAGCCAAATTCAAACATCGTGCTCGAATCGTGCTCTAATCAGCATCAAAGGGAATCTCTTTGTCAGTGGCCTTCGGCTCCTCTTCCTCTCCCTCCTCATCCATGGCAACATCATCCGCCGCAGCAACTTCCTCTGGTGCATCAGGTCCAGCAGCGGCTTTCTTGGCTGCCTCCTCTGCTGCAGAGCGCATAGCAGCCTTAAAGCGCATCACTGGTACCATCAAAAACGAGCTAACTAGCATTACATTGTTGAACTCAGAATTTCACAATCAGTTCCTTCACTTCAGGCTTCGTTTTCCCTTCCAGGGCAGCTTGTCTTGCCGCTTCCTGAGATGTTAGATTAAGCTAGCCTAAATTCCGAATTGGTGGGAAAAAAATTGTGGCTGGAGAAACTTAAAAATTGTGTGAGACATTGACAAAACAAATTCCACACTCAGCACATCACAGCAATTTCTTCCAATGTTTGATCGCTCACGCCAGGAATTTTTCGGACCTAACTTTCAGGCGACTGCAGCAATTTTCCAACCCGTATGGCCAATGCCTCAAACACAAAAAAGACAACAGTGACTGCATGATTGATGGAATCAAGACCTTGGTTGAAAAGTTTTGGGGGCGCTGCTGTTCCAAGCTCTCGTCCATCAAGTTTGATTCCCCATTTTCCCTCAGCGTGATATAGGTATTTCGTGGCCTTCCTGACCTTACTGGCAGGAGGAACATCGGACTGGGCAGCGGGTCGCTTCTTTGGAACAGTCTTCGCAGCAGGCTTTTTCGAAACCTGTTCTTCCGAGGCTTCTTCTTCTTCTTCCTTTGTCTGTTCAACTTCAGCTTTCTTGGCCTTAGTAGCCTTATTGGCTTTTTCTTTCGGTGCTGCTTTCGCTTTCCCTTTTGCTTTGCTTTTGGCCTCAGTACGCACTTTCTCTTCCTTTTTTGAAGCCTTTTCTTTTGCCTTCGGAGTCAACTTTCCTTCGTCCTTAGATCCCGGAGTACGCGCTTCTTTCTCTTTTTTTGCCTTTTCTGTTGCCTTCGGAGTCAACTTTCCTTTGTCCTTAGATCCTGCAGCTTCGCCAACCGGCGCCTCATCAGAAAGCTCTTCAATTGCATCAAGGGCCATTGCTGGCCCGACCCTTTGACGCCAAGAAGCTGCTGACCGAAAAATGGGGCGCATCAACACGGGAAATCAAAAAAACCTACACCCGAGCCTGAATTCGCAACATGTACCAAGTTTCATGAATTTGTTGGGTCAAGAAGCTGAAGATATAGCAGCGTTGTCAATCGACCCGAGAGAAACACCACATCATCATAATGTCATATCATTTTTGCCTTAAGGCGAGCAGGCCGATCAATGCACATGATGGTCAGCCACAAAGCCAAGTTCCAAACTTGGCTCATATCAAAAAACCTAGCCCTCCAATTGGAGCTAGTCCTGTCCTTCAGACCAACTTGACGGCAGTTCCTCCAGGAAGACACACCTTGCAAGTAAGCCAAAACTTTGGCTTGAGCGGAACCAAATTGGCTGGCAGCCCTGAAGTCAGCGAGACCTCAATGGACAAATTCAATGAGATGGAAACCAAGTGTCACAGCAAAAGCAGGGATCAAGATGATGGACATTGACGGAAATTTTAAATAGAAACCTAGCTACTTCCCACAAAATGCCACAATTCTCGGACATCGGCAGCTCGTTAAAATGCCCTGACAAAGCAGATCCGAGCAAAGATGCGCGAAGAGCGCTCATGTCAGCCCCATTCGCGACCTGCTTGGGCTCAAAAACGTTCACCTTTGCCATTTGAGACACATTGTAGCGGAAGGGCACCGATTCATCATCCTGCAACGTTTGGCCAATTCAACCGAAAAAAACAATTTTTTGAAGGTAGAGCAAAGTATCAATCAGTCCTGCTGTTTGTTCGTCACGTTGTGGTCTGTGACTGAAAGCTCAGTGACCCCAAGATTCTTCGTAGTCCACGCAGCAATCTGCGCAAAGCAGCGCAACACCTTCGCACCATCAATGACATGGACCAGCAACTTGTAGTCAGCTTCCAAAAGCCACGGAATGGAGGTGGCGGAGCCAAGCCGAGCAGCGGAGACAGCCTTGTCAGTGAAGGTGCCAAGCCCGAACGCGAAGAGTTCCTGCGGCTTCAGCTCTTCAGGGGCAGCGCTGGTGTTGAGAAGCCATACCTGGATAGGGGGTCCCTTGAGGACACACACAACAATGCTCTCGTTCGCTGTAGTTTTGCCTTTGCAAAGGAACCTTGGATGTGACAAATAAACAGAATTGTCAATCAACGTGAACTGTTTAAGCTACCCCCTTCAAACCCTTCAAAACGTGCAAGCAGCAATCACAATCATAATGCAATTTTAGGAACTCTTTGGCTTCCAACTCTGCTTGAAGCAGTGACGTCTCCGGGGACCACATTCTCGTGGTGTTTGTTGGAGCTTCAGGAGGCTGGAATTGAGGCTCGCAACGGGTCCTTGCACGAGGTGTCCCCTGACTATTTCCCCCACGCTGAGATCGAGGTGGGGCAGTCGACGCCAGCACACTCAAATTTTTGCTTTCGTTGAAGTTCTCCACCACCTTGGCCAAGCTCTGAGACTTTCCAGGGAGCATGACACTCAGCTGGCTTGGCAGCCTCAACTGGGCCGCGTGTCAACTTGGAACTAGGAACAGATCTCTTGATGTTACTCTGAATCGGGGCCAACCGGCCACAACAACCATTGAAACAATATTGACGTGAATTGCATCCAAAAAGCTGAAGCTTCTGACCATCAAACGTCAAAAGGGATAAACTCGGCATCTGCAATGCAAAAGGAGTAGATGGGCGTTCATTGGGCCCTGCTTCCGAACAGGTGTCCCAATGCTCCTGACCCAACATCAAATTTCGAAACTGATGTTGAAACATTTTACAACATGATTGGCCTGAAATTCAATAAACACGACACACATCTAAGCATCTTCCATAACTGAGGTTGGAACTTTCAGCATTGTTCCAGCCATCCAGTCATGAGCATCCTGGGCCTCCATGGTCACGGTAGATCCGTAAAAGCAGAAATGCCAATTCATACCGGGAGGGTGAGTCTGCAGGAAATCTTTCTGAAGAAGCCATGCGCCCCGAGACCACTCCATAAACCTCCAGCCATGATGTTGGAAAAGCAAAACATGGTGACGGTGGCACAACTTACAATCAATCCTTGCCTGTTCCCGAACAGGTCAATGGCATAGACCACTGTGGTAGGCGCAATCTCCAGGCCATCAATCAAAGCCTTCAGGACTTGGGAAGCAGCCAAAGCACCACGCTGTTGTGCCTTAGCTGTTGCGCCCTCAAAAGGAAAGTTCTTCCATTTCACTCAAAAATGGAAAACGCACGTCAACTCTTCAAGTTGCCCTTTGTGGCGGACTGGACGGACGTTCTGGGTCAGAGCTCCACAGATCCTTGACTGGAGCGCGGGTCACAGGCCCCAATGCGCCCAGGGCGCAGCGAGATTTTGAAAAGGCAGGTGATCCATGAACGCTCCCAACGCACAACCAACCTCGGGATCGGTTGAGATGCAAGTCAGCCGAAAAAGAAACAAAAGCAAATGGAACAGAAAGCAACTCCCACACACAGCCACTCACTGGAACTGCCACATTCAAGATGGAGGAACATGCTTGGCATCTCTTTCGCCTGTCGCCAGCATGGCCTGGATCCGTGAAGGACAAGCTGACTTCATAGTACTCGAATTTCCTAAGTGGAGCGGGCAATGAAGAAACCTGCTAGCTGATGGCATTGCGTGATGTCTACAGACGAGGCTCCCCATCAGCGTGTCCTCAAGGGTGCGTTTGTGCTTTGTCACATTGATTTTGTCCGTTGAGGCATGCTCCAATGGGAGCAGGACAAAGAGACACGATTGGGAATCTGAGTTGCAAATGCTTTTGGCTGTCTCAATGGCATCCTCCATCTCCAACAAGCGATCTTTGTCTGTCACAAACAAAAGAAGCTGGGGCAGCATCACCAACATGAAGACAAAAGAAATCAATTGCCGAAACGTTCAAAAAAATGAGTTGCAAACGATATTGAACCGTGCCTGACGGATAGAGTGAACAATCCAGCAGCATGATTGTGAACCTAACTCGGCGGCCACCAATATGAACAATGAGCAAAACATTCAATGTACAGTGAAACATCAAATGTGGTACCTTTGGGAATTCAATGTCACAGTGGCCGGGAAACTTGGTCGAAGCCTCCTGCTGCCAAAGGAGAATGTCAGCATGAGCATTGGCCATCGGGATAGTTCGGAACCGGTGTTTCTTCTCCATGTAGTCTGACACCCAGCGTTTCCCTGACTCGTAACGAGCTGCTAGATATCGGACATCCAAAGCACCCTGCAAGAGGAAGACGGGCGGGCAAGATGATCAGATTCATGCAAACATGAAACATATAAGAAGCCGACCAACTGGGGTTGATGGCCTGCTTGTTGGCGTATTCTTGGGCTTCACGCAAGTGCTTGTCCATCGCAAGGAGATCGTTCTGCATCTTTGTCTCCATCTGCTGAAAAGTAGCAGTTGCAAGGTCTTCTGCTGCCCTTAAGTACAGAAATCTTGCAACTCAGTTATTAGTGCGATCCCCTTTCAACCCAGCAATCTAGGAACTTTTGAACAGACCTGCTTTTAGCTACCGGAGCTGTTAGCGACGTGGAGAAATATACTGTTTTTTCTTCTCTCAGTTGTTTTTGCACACATGCCGTTAAACATGTAATGCAACCCGTGTTTAAAGTGCTACGGAATGGACTGCTTGGGAACATACTTTACACATGCCCAAACATGTCATGCAACCCGTGTTTAAAGTGCTACGGAATGGACTGCTTNTGGACTGCTTCGGTACATACTTTACGCACGCCCAAACATGTAATGTAACCCGTGTTTAAAGTGCTACGGAATGGATTGCTTCGGTACATACTTTACACATGCCCAAACATGTAATGTAACCCGTGTCGTCACAGCGCAAAATGGTCAAACCATTAAAGCTGGCACACAGTGTTTGGATGTGAGTTGGGCTCATATGAAGCGTTTTATTCCAACGTCACTAACGGCGCCGCTACCTAGTTTTAGGGCCCATGGGGGTCTGTTCAAAAGGTCCTATTCAAAGTTCTTGGAAGCTATGTAACAAGTGACACACAATCACACACAAGCAATGTTTGCTGCCAATGCCAAGCAAGGAACTTGTCGCAAGCCGATTTCCTTTCTTCCTCCGCCTGTGATCATGGTGGTGGTGGGGGGCACATGCGATGGTTCAAGCTTTTGTGTGTCCAATTCTACGGAGAGACAAACAGTGATGTTTGATCTTGACATGTTTTCACTTTTTTGGGATCCAACAGGCCCTGCCTGCTTGTCGAAAGCGTCAATGGCTGATGCAAAGGTTGTGATCTTCTTCAGGTCAATCGGTGGCACTGCATCAGAGAGAAGCCGCGTCAAGTCCACATCGCAATGCTTCAACAAAAACCTTGGTTAACCAAGTTTCTATACAATAGACTTGAAGGGTGAAAGAACCAAGAACACCTATGACGACATTTGGACAATCAATGTCAGTTTCTCAAAAACGCCCAGCAGCGACTTGAAAATGCTATCTGTCTGCGTTTGAGTGAACTCCGAAGGGAACTGGGCACAGAATGCATCGTGGGCAGATGCAAAAGCCGCACAGACACGCTGAAGTTGTTCCTTCACAGTCCGTTTTTGAAGACACAAACATGTCAGACCACAACAGTAACTAAGACCTTTTCCTGCTAAGTGGGGTTGGGAAGAAAACATGGTCTCAAATCATTTCGAGACACTACATCCTTGGGTCCATATGGTTTGCGCATTCGTGGCGTCAGCCGCTCAAAATCCGTGTGCATCCTCTGGATGAGCAAGTCCAAAATTTTGGGAGTGTTGTGGAGTTCCGCAGACCAAGCAGCAAGCACACCTGTCCCTCCACTGTAGTCTCGGTTGAAGTAGCCAATGGAAATGGACTCGTGGGTCAAAAATTTCTGCATTGAATATCGCCTTGAGATGATCGCGGGAAACAGATGATGGCAAAAATGATGGGTAAAGACTGTGGGGACATTCTTGAAAGAAGGCATAAAATTCACTCAATGAAGACAATTTTGAAACCACATTGAATACAATGGCTCCTGACATCATTAAGTCATTAAGTAGAGATTCTTCACCAAATCTGCCAACGCATCCACCACAGCATCGTCGCAATGATTCATCAGATTCGTGGCTGCTTCGCTTTCAAAGCGGCCAATCGAATAGGCATGGGCCACGTCCGCTGCCTTTTGCCAAGCCTCGACAAGTACAGTCCGGGGACTACATGTCCTCCTTGTCCCCTCCAAGTGTATTATTTCCATATCTATTTTCTATACATACCAACATCCAAGGTGGCCTCAAATCCTCCAACATCGGAGCGGTTCATTCTCTTGAGCATTCGAAGTTGTCTCAAAAGGTTGAAGCAATTGGGCAAGCGTCGCAGCTTGCTTCCCTGCGTGATCCCTCAGCACAAGAGCCGTACCGGCTGCCCGATGTAAGAAATTTTGAACAGAACTTCTTAGATCCCTAAAAACCAGGTCTGTTCAAAAGGCCCTGTTCAAATTTTTTAGGATTATGATCTGGCATCCGTTGAACCAAAAGAAATTTCAGACAAAACCATCCTTCACACGAAATGGCATTTGTTGAATCAAGACTCCTCTGTTTTGCAAAACGAGTTCGGATACATCATCCTCTCCAGGAACTACGTTCACAGCAGCATGGATCGTCCTTAGGCTCCTGACCAAACGCAACGAAAGCAATACCGCATAACATTGTCCAGCGGACCCAAAAGGAAGACAGATCAAGTCATGATGATGGCCCAAAGCCAATTTCAAAAGCCAACCCCTACTTAGCAGGAAAAGATCTAAAGCAAATGGAAACCATTCACGAAACAACTGATGAGTCCCGGCTCCTTTTCAAGTCCTTCGGCCAAGCCTCCATTCAAGCAACAACATCCATGATTGAAATCTAAAACAACAATAAAAAGGGGTGCATACTACGAGACATCGGCCTCATTGAATTCTGCATTGTCCCACGCACACAACACGATGGACATCGCAACGAAGGATCTTGTCCAGCCCTTGATCATGAAGGCAGAAAGCGGGGCCAAAGTCCCGCCATCGATATCAGGAGCAACTTCGCGAGGTTCTATCATGAAAGGTGCACGAAGGCCAATCTCGGGTCTCATCACGGAAACACTCAGCTTTTCCACCCCACCAAGATTGGGGTCAGATTGAAACCTTAGCTGGATGACTTGTACACAGGTTTCAGCCGTCGAGATGGGTAGTCAATGCAACAATGAACATGCTGTCTCACACATTGGTAGCACGACATTATATTGCTGGAGGTACCCGTGTGCAAGCACGAGTTGTGCCAATTGCAGGTGCAAGTCCTTAGCGCGACAAAAAAACCCAAAATCAGACCAGAATCCCAGCATCGCAGTTCGGAAGTGAAACATCCACAGCACAGCTTTCAGCCAAGAGTCTTCTTCTACAAATCCCTTAACTCCTGACTCTGAAGAACACACTAAGTGCCAAGGACGCAGGTATACGCCACCCTGCCGGTGCAAATCAGCAGCCAAAGCGTACGACCTCATGATGAAAGGTTCCACGAGGTCCCTACAAAATAGCGTCCAAAATAGGCGGGGTTGAGGGGTGGTCTCCTTAAAAGGGTCTTCAACCAGTCTGGAACCTCATATCTCATATGTTTTTGGGAGAATGAAACCAAAAGAAGTGCTGAGCATCTGGCACACCTTCTTCCGGTGGAAACTCTGTGTCCATCCAACGGAGAAATCGTACCAACGCCTCCTGAAAAAGGATGGGCAAACTGAACTACATACTGCCTGCCGTCTCTGACGAATTGTCCAATCTGACGAATCAATTTTGCCTGCCTTCTCTGTGAACCGGTGCAGGAAGTATTTATCGAAAGTGGCATGTTGCTTCAGAACACCTGACCTGAATCAAACAGCACAGGGGCTCACACAAGAAAACGAATCCTAATCCTGTCGAGTCCGTCAATCATGTTCATCAAAGTTACAACCAGTCTTCAAATTTCTTCACATGTGGAAGCTCTCGAACTTCCTTCAGGCCGACTTCTGAATCTGTCACGGCCCCTTTCTTTGCTTTTGCTTTCGCACCTTCATCACCGCCTTTTGATTTCCGCTTTGTCATCCGGAAACTGACCTAACCCTGACAAATCACAGAAAGTCTTTCAACTTGAGGCTCAATGCGAAGAATGCACCGGGAAATTGCACCTAAACTGGAAGATGATACTGGTTTATCCATCATTTCTTGTTGCACTAGCGACACAATACGTTTTAGCACTGCATATTTCTCTGCATGATTGGGGGTGCGCATCATAATTGGACCCAGGAACCAAGTCAAGTCTGGCTCACTCAGGCTTTTGCAACTTGAGTTGGCACCTGGCAAGAAACGGAACACTAGCCAGCTGGAAGCCCAAACGAAAAAATGCAGAACAAGGCATAAGGAACCTTTGCTATTGTTGCATCTTCTGTTGGAAACTGAAAATTGAACATCAACTGCACAAAGTTTGTATGGAAAATTCAAACCGGTTTTGTGCAGAATGCGATTCAGAAAATCATTCCCCAGAAAAAAACAAGACGTTTTGTGCAGAATCACGCCCACATTCTGCACAAAATCTTTTCCCAAAAACATTGAACCCAAACAAATTAAATTCAAATGGTTCAGACCGGTGAGAATGAGACGGTGGTTTTGTGCAGGATCAGGCCCACATTCTGCACAAAATCTGTTCCCAAAAACATTGAACCCAAACAAATTAAATTCAAATGGTTCAGACCGGTGAGAATGAGACGGTGGTTTTGTGCAGAATCAGGCCCTGATTCTGCACAAATTGATTTTTTTCTTGTACTTAGGGAATTTGGTAGATTTTGTCCACCTGTGTTTCAACAACCAGAAGAAGCCCCCTAAACGGTACTGCCGCACCCAAATTTTTAGGTTATTTTTGTCCGCTCTCTGCAACCTTTGTTTTGTGCAGAAACCGGCCCCCTTTCTGCACAAAACCCTTGACTTCACTAGTTGGATACCAGCTTCAACATGAGTGGATGAAAAAATCCATGTAAAGACCAGACATGGCCCAGGTTTTCTGCAGAATGTGGGCCGGTTTCTGCACATCTGGCCGGGCTTGTCAACACGAGGTTTTTGTGCAGAATTCCTGCTGCACAATTCATTCGCACATGATGTTTTGAAACCAACGGGTCAAACAAACTTGTATATATATATATATATATTTATGTAAAGATTATATTTACAAATGATAAACTAAGTGCATCCACGGGTGACACCTTACTTTCCAACGTTGTTGACACACGGGAATGAGGATACAAGAACAACATCATCATGTGTCCGCATCCGGGTCATAGGTGGCTGCATCGAAAGACTCCGTCACGATGTCCAGAGCCGTTTTCCATGCGAGACCCGCAGTCCACAGCCGGGCCGCGGCGGGGTACATGTGATAAGACCTGTTTCTAACTTTATATTTCGCTAGATATGAGCCCTCAAGGAGCTCCCGCTTCAGGCTCAGCCGGTTCGGCACCTGAGATTAAAGAAACAAACGCACCGAAACTTGTTTGATATGATGATGATGATGATGATGATGATGATGATGGCATCCAACTTCCAATGGGGGATGAAAACTGGCAATGGTTGTCTGCTAAATAAAAAAAGGCACTGCGTTGAAGTTGATCCCGTCATGAACTGCTGGAACACCATGTCCGACAGCAGGACCAGGGGCCAACCATGCCCTGCCGGACGTCAGCTGAAATCGCTCAAAAAAAAATGTGTTGGTCACTGTTGTTGGTGTTGATTTTGTTGGTGAAGTTCTAAACTGTTGTCATTGTTGTCGTTGTTGTTGTTGTTGCTGCTGTTGTTGTTGTGGTTGTTGTTGTTGTTGTTGTTGTTGTTGTTGTTCTTGTTGTTGTTGTTGTGGTTGTGGTTGTTGTTGTGGTTGTGGTTGTGGTTGTTGTCATTGTTGGTGTCGTGGTCGGTCGTGAATGGGGTTGGTACTTGTTGCCGACACGGATTATCTTTGGTGGTGTTGGTTGTTGCGTCTGTTGTTTGGTTGGCTACCGTACAACGACCGCGTCTGTTGTTTGGTTGGCTACCGTACAACGACCACCAAACAAATTGAATGATGGAAGCAACAAAAAAAAGAGCTGAAAACTTGACTGGTAATCATGTTGGTAGAATTTGTGAACACCGGAAATGAAACGATGCCAATGAAATCATCATTTTTGGTCTTCCAGCAAGCTCCACCCTGGAAAAAACTGTCCTCGATACCGGTAAAAGATCCTCTGCGGGAAGTGAACCGTCCGCCAGAGATAGAAGGTACGCAGCAGCAGCTTCCAAATGGAACGGAGACTCTCCTTAAGCTGTTTTGACACAACCTTCCCTTCCAACAAACTTTGTATCTAAACTACTAGCCGCAACGTCCAAACGAGGATCATCACTGCGCAATCGCACAACACTCAGCAAAATCTGCCTTTGAGACAAGGGTCGAATGATTCTGGCGTACTTGCGCCAGTTCTTGACAGTTTCAGCGTCAATTTCGCGGTCTTCTCCCAAGACTGCACAGGGAATGCGTGACGGTTTTGGCGTGATTTTTTGGACCTGAAAAACGACCTGCATGAAAGAAAAAAACTATGGACCTCCAGGAAGACTGTTGAGGGCAAAGCTCTGCGCAACCACTGCTGGCAGGTAAAGGATCACGTGGGGCGAGTAGCTGGGGTCGCTCATGTTTTTTTTCGTCCTGACACCATGAGGTGAACATCTTCATCATTGTACATCTATTTATGATTCGAAAACCTAAAATCAGCACTGAGTCAGGACCTCTCCTCAAAAGGCAGTCTGCGGGGTGATGCTCTGTCAGGCCTCGCCGCCGCCAGAACTTTGAATCCACATCTGCCCTTGGCAATCCTGAGAAACACACTGGAAGCAATCAAATTAAAAGAGCCATATCATTCTGTCATTACTACTTATTACTTCTACTAAAACTGAAAATACTACTAGTACTACTAGTACTACTAGTACTACTAGTACTAATTTAATAGTACTACTACTACTACCACTACCACTACTACTACTACTACTACTACTACTACTACTACTACTACTACTACTACTACTACTACTACTACTACTACAAACTCAAGATGGGCGCCTTGAACCTATCGATTTTGAAGGGTTGTTGTTAAATTGGGCGCCGATTTCCGGCGGATGGGTTTTGCGGGAAATCGGGGCTCGATTTCCAGTCCCGTGTTGTGGAAATTGGGGCCCAATTTCCGGAGAAACTGCGGGCCAGGCGGTGTTGTTGGAAACGTTGGGTCAACATCGCGTCGCAAGGGATGTCCTACATTATGTACAATTAAATCCTGTTCTACGCTATCCAAGGCATCTGATGCCGGGCATATTGGACCGCATGGCATGCGGCATTGCCTTAGCTTTAGCTATAGGGGGAGGCGCCATGTGCCGCCGACCCGCCCCCGGAGGCAAAAACACGGCTCTTTTTTGAAGAGTGTTCGATGTGTATAAAACATCGCAAATACCGTCAAAAATGGCCCTTGGGAGGGGCTAGTTTGGGGCAAGGGGCGGAATCAACAAAAAGCTAAACACCAGGAGGATCTTGATTTTTAGTGATTTTTTGAAAATTTTTGATGTTGCATTTTTGGTGTAAAAATTGAGGTGCGTGCAAAAAACATCGTAAATACCGTCAAAAAATGACGCCCCGGACGCGTCTCGAGCTCCAAAAAGTGCCATGTTTTTGACAAAGACTAAGTATACATCTTAGATTTAAGATGTGGAAGCGGGGTGCGGGGTACCCCCCTTCTTGGTTTTGGGAGGCATCAGAAGCCAAAAATGTCCAAAAAGAAGAGGTTTTTGGGAAAATCCTTGCGAAGAAACGCTGTAAATATCAATGTTTTTGCTTTTTGCGGCTTGATTGTTGCCATGCAAGATGCAATCTTTGAATTCGTCGCTATTTACGGTGTTTTATGCATGTGTTTTCTAAAAACACCGTAAATACATGTAAATACCAGTGTTTTTTAAGAGGTGGGGCATGTGGTTTTGCCAAAGCGTCGCAAATAGCGGTGTTTTTGCTACGTGTGCTTTTTTGGGCTGTTGCAAAAACATCGTAAATACCAATGTTTTGGCTCGATTTTGGGGCTCCCAGGGTAAGAAAACGTCGCACATAGCGTTGCTTTGTCGACACCAGGACTGGAGTTCTGAGGGTCAGGGATAGTTGGGATAAGAATATTGAGGTAACATATTGGGCAGGATTGGGGTTTGGAGAGGTCAAGGATGTTCAAAATTGAGTCTGGTGGCTCAGGACTAGAGTTCTAAGGGGTCAAGGATGGTCAGAATCTGAGGGGTCTATGGGAAGCCAAGGGGTGAGGACTGGAGTTCTGAAGGGTCAAGCTGAAGTTCTGAAGGTCAGGGTTGGGATAAGAATACTGAGGGAACACATTGGGCAGGATTGGAGTTGGAGAGGTCAAGGATGGTCAGAATTGGAATTCTGGTTTCAAGGACTGGAGTCCTGAGGGGACCAACAACGACAACAACAACAACAACAACAACAACAACAACAACAACAACAACAACAACAACAACAACAACAACAACAACAACAACAACAACAACAACAACAACAACAAGGATTCTAAGAACCGCCAACAACAACAATCGTGGCTTGTGCCCTGGAGCATCGCCGGGTGTGTGAAGCCTATCAATAAACTTCCGGCGATAACAACAACATCTACCACATCATCATCTTCAACGACCAAGTTGCCAAGGTCCTGCGCTCTCTGGAAATAGAACTCGTGCGGGGCGCCTGGTCCGCCAATCCCAACCAGATGGTTCGAATGACACCCCAAGTGTAGAAATGCCTTCCTTGGATTGAAAGCAAACCACTGCAAAGAAAATTTGTTGGAATCTAATCTACTTCCTGAAAACCACCAATCATCAAAGCAGCGTGTCAGTAAAAATTGATGAAGGATGGGTCAAAGCATCCAGTTGCGAACACGGCTGACAATATGCACAGCTCTCCGAGGCTCTGAAGGTCTCACGGTCGGATCGTTCAGGAAAGTGGACAAAACTCTTTTGAAGTCCTCCGCCGTCTCAAGTTCTGGGTTGGAGGCCAGCACAGCGGTCAGGGTGCTAAAAAATTGATCTATGTCTTCGTGGCTGTGGCCACTCATCAGGTGACACACCCGTACGGAGTGCACCCGATGAGTGGCCACAAGGCTACCTGCTCCGCGGAGCGTCGTGTTGTTCTTGACTTCGCGGGTTGTATTATCAGCTTGCAGCTGCAAGCATACCTTACGTAGGTCTATGCCTTCAGCTGCAAGCTGATCCAGAGTGTGAAGGATGGCCTCCATCGAAAAGCTTGAGTCTTTGGCCGTAGTGGGTTGGCTCAAATATACCATGACACTGTACCCGTGACAAATAATTGCAGTTGCGTCAAGAACAGGCCTTTGGAAGCCTTGAAACTCTTTGCTGTCAAAAATGCCATGCCTTGGCAGGGCATATTTGCCATGGTCCATACCATCGGCAATAGCCGATATATGGAGGTAGCCATCAGGTAATGGTTGCCTCATCCTTGAATTGGAACGACACTTCCAATATTCAAGGTACTGCAAAGCCAAATGGCGGCCGAATGCGGCCATTTGACACTGATGCCTGATCCGATCTCCATGTAAAAGTCGTAGCAGGCACTTCTGTCGTGTGCAAACTGCGCATTTTGCGTGTTGCGATCTTTCTCGGATAGCAAGCAAATGAGAGAACGATGCTGCCCAAACCTAGATGCCAATGCTGGAACTTGAAGCATTCTGAGCATACTGCGATTTTCAAATTAATCCGCTATCATGTAAAATTTTCATTGTCAAAAAATGTCAAAAAGCAACTGCCTAGCTTTCCTTGAAAATCAGCTGCCCAGCGCTAAGTTTTAAGATGAAGGTTCAGTGCAAATTAAATGAACAAAACTTGCTTCAATCGCCACGCAACGTTGCAAAACAACTTCAAAGAGATTGGCCGGTCTGGGTGCCGGGTCTTCAGAAGATTCAGGTAGTCACTGTATGTGCCTGGAGGGAGCATTCGTAGATTCGTTTTGTCCTTCTTCCTGCCCGCTTGGGCCACCACTTTTGGCCTTCGGCCCCGGTGCTTTCGAAAGCAAAGCCTGGGTTTTGGGCGTCGGTCATTGTTCTCATTCTTGCCCCCCCGATTGACACTGTCATCCTCACCTCCATGTCGTTCGGGCAAAGGTTCTGCAATGGTGTTGTAAATCTCTTCCAGGAACTCCGCAACCAGAACCCTGTGCTGATGCAGCACTTTCCCACCAAATCTTCTTGTAACAAAACGACCATCCACCGGCACAGGCAGCTGTAACCTGGCGGCCCGGCTGAGCTTCCAGAATCTTGAAGATCCGACGCCCAGCAAACGCCTCCATGCCTGAGCGCAAATTGACTTCCCTAGCAGGCTGAAGCGATGTCGGCCAAGCTTGCCAGCTTGGAGCATCTGGTAGACCTGCTCGTCATGGAGACATGTGACAGCATCGTGTAAAAGCTAAAAGTGATGGCTCGACGGTTTGTCAATTCTGCCTGAAGGAAGTTCCATGAATTCAATGTCCGAAACAATAAGAACCCATGTCAAATTTTACCCACAGATTGTCAAACAACACTCAGATCCAACCAGTTTTCAAAAACCATGTTGTTTTCATTCAAAACCTTTCATCTGACGAAACCTCCCCATCCCACCTTTACGTCAGCATCCATTTTGTGAAGCTGGGCAAGCTCCACCCTTAAATCAAGAAGCGGACCGGTTGAATTGAACTGCTTGAAGCAACTGGACCTGTAAGATTTCGACAAGCAAGCGCAACGACACTTGGACCCCAATACACGGGTGAGTCTCGCTTCTAATGCATGCCGGGAGGTGGCGCCAGGGCGACTGTTTTTGACAGGAAGGCCTCCCACACCACGTTTTGCAGGAGGATCTTCACGCCGTCCATCTTGAACGACGAGACCCGTCTCAACACAGCCAGGCTCATCATCCGTCAAAGCATCAATTGAAGGCAAGCTCATGTGCTCATTGAGGAGGTAGCATGCCAGCGCAATGACGAACGATAGCATGCAAAATTGCATGAGGCCAGAGAAAAGAACATTCGTCTTAGACTTTCAACTTGCAAGTCTGCAAACAATAGTCAAATCCTCTTGATGACCAACAAGTTTTAGGAAAAAACTTTTTCAAACCTACTCCGACTTGTGTGTGCTAACTGACTTCACCATGATCAGAACAACCGATATAAGTGTTGTCATATACTCTGCTGTTGTCAGAGCCACAACTCACGTATTAACGTGTGAAGTTCGAATCAAAACATGTGGACTAGATGGAAGCTTGCTGTGCGTGATACAAAGTTTTCTTCGTGTCTGCCAAGCTGATGTCTCACTGTCACTGTGACTGTGAAACATTTCGACCTGAATTGCAATGCCGCTTGAATTGCTGCTGCAGAGAAGTCTGCAGATGGAAATGAGAAAAGTCTGTCACCTGATCATGACCTGAAGAACCGCCCAATGCCAAATGGCAAACTTACTCAAGGTCCAACTCACCAAGCGCTAGACTGCTGAACTTACGCTTCAGGCGCGGGGCTCGATCAGAAGTGCAGCTGTTGGTCTCTTGAAGGGATCCTGCAGGACAAAAAATCAAAGGACGCTAAAGACATAGTTGCAGCTCATCGCACATCTCATAAATCATAAAACCACAATGACTCAGTCCTGGTGTGATCTTTGTGGGTTCTTGAAATGTCGGTTTGAGGGCCTGTCAGTTGTCAGCTGACAAAGAAATACTAATGATTTCTTGCAAGCACCTGAAACTGACTTGAAACCAACAAAACCCCAATCCCAAAAGCAGCCTGGCACTGGGCTTGGCTGGACGACCCACTTACCTTCTCGTGCGTAGCCTTCCCGGACCAACAATCATCTCATCAGACACCAGGCGGAAGATAAACAGCAAAACTGAGGTGGGAACTGTCCCAAGTTGATTTGAAACTTCAGGGCTCGAAGCCAACAACGCAGCCAACAAAGCAGCCTCCAAAAATCAAAGGATATCAGTATACGTCTTGTGCTCAAGTCTTGACGAAGCAAAGCGGCCTTCAACGCCTTCCGCACGTCAGCTGGACTTCTCCCAGAGTATGCAGCTTGAACCCCAGTGCAAGGCATGTCATCACTAGCGTCACGTGAATCAGACTCCTGCGAGTCTGGATCTAGAAAGGTCTCTGCACATTCTGCAGACATGGGCACTGGAAGCTTGAATGAAAGAGACAATGCTAGACCTGACTCTATGCCAAGGTCCTGGGCAGCAATGGCTGCTCAGGGTTTGAAACAATTTGGGTCGGAATTCTTTGGCGTTGAAAAATACTTAGATGACAAACGCTGCAAACAAGCCAGAAGCGCCTCCAACTTCATGATGAGCAGGCCAGGTCAGGTGAGGCAGCTACTACTTGCACGGTGTGTGGAAATCACACAATCAAACATGCCTGTCAATCTCTAATTAAGAGAGTCACTACGCCTTCATTGAAAAAGATAAATCAAAATCTGATTTTACAAAATCAAAGTCTAAGTGCTGAAATCCAAACTGTTTGTTGTACTTTCCTTTCAACAAATTTCGTAACAAGAAAGAAGAAAACACAGAAGGCATCTCAACCCTGGGACATCTGACGGGCAAGGAGATGGAGTCCTAGCTCCGCACACTTTGGAAACACAATGTTTCCTAAGGCGTGTAGCCTCTGCTTGTCATGTTCCGACTGCTGAGCCGTCAGCCAGTACGCAAGCTTCGGCTTGTTGCGTGGGTTCCAAACCCTGTGGCATTGAGCCTCCATTTCCAGCACGGACATGCATTTGAAGTCCTGCCGGCAATGAGGAACTACATGCTGGCACCAAAATGCTGCAAGATAGACGGCCTTCATGAGGTCATGTACCCTGTTCGATTTGCAGGCCACCATGAAGACTCTGGGCCGCTGCACCTCAGAACACACATCGACATCCTGAATCCTGAACGATGACTGATTCCCGACTTTTATTTGAGCACCCCACGTGAACCCCCACCATCTTTCCACATGTTGTCGCCCAGTACACGTGCATATCGCGCCTTCCAAACTCCTCTTATCATGACTAGATCGCCCAACTGAATGCTAGGACATATGAATTTGAAATGAAATCTCAATATAATTTGAGGTCTCCTGCAGTAAGTAGTCCATAACCTCACGTCGATCAGCGGCCAATATCGCCGTCACGTTCTCTAACAGCGCAAACCACCTCGCTGGCAATTATTCATTGATCACTTCATTGATCATAGTAGTCACAGTGGTGGCTTGTTGTTTCAAACTTCGACGGTAAATGTCAGCTTTACACATTTGATGACTCAAACTTCATGCCCTTAGTCACTTAGTGGTCCTTTAAAACGCTTGAATGCACTTGGAGGCACGCTCCCGTCTCGTCCACCAATCTCACCATGTGCACCACAAGGTAGCTTCTCTCACCTTCTAAGCCAAGGCCACCTCCTGCGCCGCTGATGTCCTGAGAAAGCAACAACAAAAAAAAACGAATGACACTTCCATGCTAAAACTCGCAAACCCACGACAACCATGAACTTACATCTGCATGACCAGTGGCCTGACATGGAAGTCCGCCGCAAACTCCATCAATGACATCCATGCTGTGAGCCGTCGGGGAGAAAGAAGTGATGTCTGGGTGCACCGGGCCAGGTGACGCTAAACCGTCACGAATCCTGCACTGGATTACCTCCCTGCAGTAGGCGCTGCACTCTACCTTGGAAGATCGATCCCAACCAGTTCTCGAAAACAAGGACAATAAGCAAAGTCTGGGCCCAATGCGTACCCCACAGCTGTCACGAGCCTCGGAGAAAGGAATTTTGAAATCAGCAATAAAAACAATGGAAATTTTGCAAGCACTAACTTCGAGGCCCTCGCTGTGATAAGCCCAACTCCAGGCCCAATACGCCCGAGAAGCAAGACAGGACCTTGTAAGGAGCCTCAAAATATCCAAGCAACAACTGCGGGACGTGCACACACGAACACACCAAATTCGAAACCCTTGCCACCAAATGACTCTGCCGTGATTGGGAAATAATTCCCAGAAGCTTCTTTGGTCCACACTGCCTTCAGCTGCCAGGGTCCAGCCCATCGGCAGACCTGGGCGATTTGCAACAAATCGGGCTGAAGAAACTTGACTTGGAATTCAACGGCAATGACTGGCATGGAATGAATGTCTTTCAAGGGGTGCTAAAACTAAATTAGAAAAGACAGACGACATTTATGTCCTTTTTCACCATGAGAATTGAACCTAGATTTAAATTGCAACAAAAGGTCCTGCAAGCCATTCCGCTACGGGCGGGCTCACAAATCTGCCGCGTGGGACTGTGTCCGCGCGGCACGCTGCCTTGTACGCATCCCACCAATAAATTTGTGTCCCGAAGTCCTGGCGCCAGGGAAACACTGAGCTTTCAGAGAATGAGCTTGCAGCTGGGGCCCTGACTCCGGAGCCGCGTTGCGACAAATATCCAGTGCAGGCTGCCTGCGTCGATCCGAAGCAACCTTAAAGAGACATTGGGCTCAAAGTAAGGTCTTCCGCAAGGTGAGTATCAATACAAAAATCAAAACCGAATATCTAAATCAAAATCAATGAAAAAAACATCGGTATCAAGAAATTATCAAGTATCAAAATCAAAATCAGTGGATGACTTGCACTAAGATCCGAACGTACTGTGCCGAAGGAATCCATGATGCGTGGTTCAGTCAAGAGCTTTGGTGATCCCCTCTTGGCGTTCTTGATGTTCTTGGCTGCGCGCTTTGGTTCCGGCACCTATAGTTCAAAATTTGCAGCTGTTTTCCAAACACACCGCTCAACTCCGAATGCATCACAATTTTTTCCAAATTGTTTTCCCATATTAACGCAAGCTGAGTATCCAGTCTCATGTTCAATTTTCCACAGGTCGGTGCAACTTTCCAAGGTGGCTTGAACTCACCCACCGAATCGGAGCCCGGCAGGACGCCCCCATAGTTCGGAAGCCGTTTGCTCATCAACTGTTCGAGAGTGTGAACCTCGGTTGGGATTTGAGCTGCACATTTGGGGTGAAATTACACAATCGAGGTGTCAAATCTGTCGGCAACCGTTTCCTAAGCCCGTGGCCCGAGCGCACTTCAATCCATACCCTGGAAGATTATCATCGTGTTCGGGGTTCATCTCACAAGGCCTCAAGTCAGTGTAGAAAATCTCTCATCGCCAAAGAAATGGTTTCAGAACCCAAACCGAAAAAATCAAAAACATAACGGAACGTGACTAAGTTCGGCATCTGGCGTGGAGAGCAGGTCAGATCTGAGACCTTGGCTCTTCGTCACTTAGCTCTGTCACTGGATGCAAAGCACGGTCCATGGCACAAGGGTCAAAACGCCAAAACACCCGAAAAGGCCAAAACGAGGGAAACTTCATGAATGCAAGGACAGTATAATATGACAGTGGTTGACTGTCTGACGAGAACTGTGATTTGAAGCGGTGTTGTCCGATCCAATGGTTTACGGCAAAGAATTGACTCATTGACCACGTTTCCCTGAGCCAGGTGTTGCTGCCACACGGCCAGTGGCATGCCAAAATTGACCTACTCCTCGGCCCTATGTCGGCAACTCACAATCTTACCTCGGAACCAGTTGGCCACCACGTGTGACAAAAATCAAAAGGTTATCCCCACCTCAATTTTTTTTGGTTCATCCGGCATTTCAGAAGCAAAACTCATGTTGTGCCTCACAGCAGATCACACTGAAACAGAAAGCCCGTCAGACTGATGGCGCGCGGGCCGGAATCTCATCACCAACCTTACCAACCTTCATTCCAAACATCAAAAACCTAGCATCAAGGGTGGGAGGGTGAGACAAACTGCAAAACACTGAGGTATCCAAACCTAGCCCAGCGAGTCTTCATGCAGGCACTTTAATCATAAAGCCAGCAGAACACATGAAGCAAGGCCAGCAGGTGGTTGGTTATGGTGAGTTACAGTTTCGAATGCCATGCTAGGGATCGCACTGTCAAGTCCAGCGCTGTCACTGGGAATCACAATTAACTTCAAAGGCACGAAAGCCGAGTGTCTATCCTTGGAGATATACTGTAATCACCAGGCCCCCAGATGTGAACCAGGCCCCCAGATAAAAGGAAAAAATCTTTGATACGAGTCAGCGTTTGGTCATCCCTAGGGTNCTCAAGTTGGATTAACCCTAGCTGGAAACCATTGTGGTAACAGGCACACAGTTCGCCCAGCGGTCCACAAACAATGTCCAGTCCCGTTTCAGCTAGGAGAGTCTGTTTGTTAAGGATAGGCGGCACATAGATTGCACCCTGCCCTTCATAAGTTGAGAGGACAGCTTTAAAAAGAACCACAGGGGTAATGTCATCTTCCACCACCGGGATCAACAGCCGTATGTCCCAACTGGGGTCAGCAACCGGCTCAGTCAGATAATATGAAGGGTGCACCAGGCCTGTGCCAAAGTTATCCTGTGCCAAGTCCTGGAAACGCCCACGGAGGGCACTCTCAATATCTCGCTCTAGACTTGGTCCAATGATGTTAATCTTCCTGCTGAAAATGAGTCTGTTGCCACCAGGGATGTACACTGTGGTACCACGGTTTTGCTGTACGTAGGAATTGAGGTAACCACCAGTGAGTATTGTAGGGTGCCGGTGCAATTGTTGCGTGTGTGAGTTGGCCATGTGTTCGATTTGCGATGCCAAGTGAGGGCTTCCTTCCACCCTAATACTAAGGTAAAAACCACTCTCCACTCCAATCAGCCGGTGATCCAGGGCAATGCCATTCAGGAAGGCCCGCAGGGTAAGGCGGGGTTGTGTGCCCTCCAAAAGAGGCGCTAAAAAGGAACGTAGAATGTACAGATTGAGCAGCCGAGGCAGCACCGTAGTGTGTAATTGAGGGTCACGGAATCCAAGCTCCATTAGTCCATGTGGATTCCTTGCATATGCTTCAAAGTCACGCCGTGTGATGAGGACATAGTTCACTTGTTGCAAAATGGTCATCCTTGAAGAGGACGATGATCCATGGATCCGTTGAACCCACCACTCTACATCAGGCCACCTACCCCTTAAGTCGTCAAACCAACCAGTGATATCATCAATGAGTTCTTCAGGCCACAGGTCAGGCATGGCGACGTGTCTTTCCCAAGTTGTCATAGGGGAATAACCCATGGTCCTGGGGCATCCTGTGGATGTAGATTTCACAGCTAGCCCCCCGCGGACGTTCAATCCCATAGGTCTGTTGCAACTCTTCCCACCGCGGAGTGAACATGCCAGGAGGCGCATCCCCTCGCATTATGTGCAAAGGATCATGGTCATGGAGCGAGCCTTCCGCCATCCGCACTGCCAATGCATACCAGTGGAGAATAGCACGCATCATGGAGGGAAGGGCTGAATCACCCTGACTCTAAAGCGAAAGGGCTGAGACACCCTGAGAGAAAAGGGGGCGGCGGTCTGGGATTAGAGCCAACACCGACACCGGCACAGTACTATATATGTAATGAGCATGAGACAAGCATATACCTACACAACAAGGGGAAAAGACAGGCACTGAAATCCAAAAGCATCTCCCACACCCAGCATCGAGGCAATCTGTCAACCCCGAAAAAGCAAGGTTTTCCCCAATGGATGTGGCAGCCAACCCTGATGAATGCAGGCGACTACACCTATCTAAGCATAAAAAGGACCAGCTACCTCCACATCAGAAGCTTCAGTGGGAGAGCAAATCGATAAAACCTCAATTTCGTGCCCCATGTCAGGCGAGGCACGAAAGCACCATACCA
>DF244770.1:0-23550 GCA_000507305.1 Breviolum minutum Mf 1.05b.01 | reverse complement strand
AAATCCATACTCAGACTTAGACTCAGCCTCAGATTCAGACTCAGATTCAGACTCAGACAATCTGAATTCAGACTCAGATTCAGACAGTCTGACAAGAAGAACCAATACATAAATGAGTCTGAATCTGTCTGAATCTGTCTGAATTCAGACTCAGACTCAGACAGTCTGACAAGAAGAACCAATACATAAATGAGTCTGAATCTGTCTGAATCTGTCTGAATTCAGACTCAGATTCAGACAGTCTCACAAGAAGAACCAATACATAAGTGAGTCTGACAGAGTCTGAATTCAGACTCAGATTCAGACAATTCAGATTTTACAAAAATCCACCCATTGTGGTGGGCCAAGTCCGACCCAGACACGCTTTTGACTTTGTGGTGAAAAAGGTGAGACCTTGCGATGATTTTTTTTGTGGTGCGTGTGATTGGTCCAGCATGGGCCATGGAGTTTGCCCTTTTCATCTTGCATGTTTTTTCTTTCCATTGCATGTTTGTTCTTTCTGATGTGTCCTTTTTGTGTTCAATATGTTTGATACATGTTGATTTTGCTTCCGCGGTCTATATTTGCGTTCCTTTTTGTATATTTAGGTATTTGTTCCTTCTGATTTTACTTGCATGATTGTTTTTTTTGGCTTGCGTGCATGTGTTCTGTGCGCTTTGGAACATTCATTGCATGGTTGTCTTGTTTTGGAAATATTCAAACATTTTTGCTTATGTTGCAAATAACTGTGATTTTGGTTTTGTTTTTGCTGCGATACAATGTGTTCAATGAGTTTATAAAAAAGTTGAACCAGTTAAAAAGCAGTTATACCAGTTATAAAACAGTTATAAACCAGTTAAAAACCAGTTATACCAGTTAGTTTTAAATTAAAATCCTTTCATCAACATAACTGGTCTAACTTAACTTATAACCAATTATAACTGCTCTAACTTACTTAGACCACTTATAATTGGTTTAACTCAGTTATAACTAACGGTCCACGTTGTANCCACGTTGTGTGTCTTGGGTCCGGACGATGGCTCGACAATCGGCGGTTCTTCAGCAATGGATCTAACCGGATCAACAGGCATGGGCTTCTGTTCAATCTGCCGTGGTGTCGGCGTTGTCTTTTTTTCTAACCGTCGTTTCGGTGGTTCGCTAGTTGCTTCAGGTTTATTCACATCTTCATTGCTGTTCTTCAACTTACGGGATTCTGCCTTCTTCCGGACTTCCCTGCCTTTTGGTCGTTCAAGATGACAGTGTTCATCAGAAGTATGTGCTCTATGTTTCCCATTGCAGGCTGGACATGTAACTGTTGATGTTGCTGCGAAACTGTGATCTGGTTTATGTCCGCATCTTGCAAGAAACATCGCATCAAGTATTGGATGATTACTGGTTGCAACTGACAAGGCATATCTCTTCAAGCCGAAAACTGGACAAGTGAGAAATTCTCCTGCTGGTGTATGTTCAATGTTCATTCTCAAATTCCTCATCTGTTCAACAGAGAAAAGAATTGGTACTCGACCCTTGTCCAGGATATCCACTGATGTTGTCACCCAACCTGTAGGATGTTTCGGATTTTTCAAGTGTATGACCAACTTCTCCTTGACATGTGAAGACTCACCGTTTGCAAAAGAAAACTTGATGTTACGTGCTTCCTTGGTGAACTTGGGCAAGTGAGAGTATCTGTGAGTCATTCATGCCTTTACCAACCGATCAATTGCAAATCTTGAGCCCATTGCTCTAGGACGTCCGGAATCAAGGATAACATAGGTTGGATTTGTTGACATATCCACGTAGTCTTTGGGCAAGGTTTGTTGTACATTACTTTCAAAGTTCCATGTCCGTTGTATCGGACCTTGGGCTTCTCTTCAATTGATCCGTCGTGTCGGACGTCAGTCTTCACTTCTTCAAATCCGTTGTATCGGATGTGCAACGAACTGTCGTCTCCTTCATCGGCAAAATGCCGTTCGTCATGCTCAGCAAAGTGCTGTGTGAATTCAGGCGATGAAACAAAAAACTGCTGTGAAACAAAATTGATGCAAAAGGTACTTGGCATAGCCGATGACCAGGCTAAATTGATGCAGCAAAATTTCCAGAAAGAAAAGAATACAAAACATCATGCCAAAGAATGAAAAATCTGTGGAGACCTCGAGGCAACGGTGATCAGTCCGTACGTCCCAACCGTCATGCGCAAAATAGTTCCACGACTCATGCTGGTTGTCCCATTGCTCAAAATAGACCCAGCAACTGTAATTCGAATCCCAGTAATAATCTTCCGACCATGCATCTTGCCCAGTGGCAGAGGAGTCTTGAGCATCGATGTTCTCATCACTCGGCGAAGTCCCAGCTAAGTTCGCCTTTCCTGAAGAGGATGCAGCGTCGCCCTTGGAGGACTTAGCCTTTCTTTCCTAAAAAGATTCCTTGTTTTTCTTTCCTCCTTTCTTGCCACCTTTCTTTCCTTTCTTTCCGTAAAATGCTTGGTCATGGGAATTGATCTTCTGCGAGATAGCCCTTGCCTTTCTTCTGAGACCGTGGTTGAAATCCAGGTCGTTTTCGTTGATTGCCTCCGCGGCCTTTGCCCTTGCCCTGCTTGAAACGTCTGTTAAAAATTCGGCGCTTTTGATAGCCACCTTTCGCACTTAAGACCCAAAATTCGTCTTCGATGTAGAGGCTAACGAACCCTTCATATCCTGTCTCTTCCTCGGCTACCCAGTATCCGGTCTCGCCTTCATACTCGCCCTCGTGGATGACCAGAAAAGTAGACCGCTTGACATGATGGATGGTTGGATCTGCAATCCCAGTGCGTGTTGTACAGAAAAGTTCCATAAACAGCTGCTTGACTTGCAGATATGTGTATTGAGCCATGTCAATCTGGCGAAGGGACATTGATGTCACAAAACGTTCCCGCTGATTCTCGTTCAGGTCTGCTTGCACCAAGAACACTAGGCTCATCAAATTGTCCGTCAGTGGGAATTCTTGACGATGTCCGTTTCGCAAATCGTTGATCTGCTCTTCTCTGAGCTCTGTCAATCGTTGACGTGCTTCTTCAGGGTCTGCGATATCATTGATCTGTTGATCACTACAGGTGCTAAAAGAGCGAAAAATTCAACTGTTGTAACTTCTGGAATCTCATGGTAAAAAAGATCCATCCATGCTGTAAGAACTCGTCTTGACGTTACTTCAAATCGTCCTATCCAGAGTACAAATTCCTGGTTTCCTCTGTAACATCGGAACAATTGCAAAAACCGCCATACAAACACATGATTGACTCCCTTCACAAAGTACGGTCTGAGTGTATCCTTGAAATGTCTCACTCCATTTTCTGGGTGTCTCAAATCTGTATTGTTCAACATGTTCTTTGTAAAACTCAGCCGCACCAACTAATGCATTCTTCACTGATGGTCCTAAACGTTCTGGGGTCAGCGTTGTAATTCCCATCCAATCATCGATAAGGTCCTCGAATTCAAACCAACTAGATTGTCCATCAAATGTTGGAGGTACTTTTGGGGTCATGCGAATTCCAGTACTGTGGTGGTCCCGGTCAACTGCTAAAGCCACACCGTCGGGATGATCGGCATGCTGTTGATTTGTATCTTCATCTTCAGAATCTAAACTGTAGAACTGAGACATGATTTGCTAAACCTACGACTCCTCTCTCTTCCGTAGTATCGGAATACAGCCGCTGTAATCTGCTTCCGTTTTGTCGGAGTCCACAAAGAAATTTTGTTCCGGTGTGTCGGAAGTACAAGACAAGGACTTGCCTTCCGGCGTGTCGGATTTTCAATGTTGACTCAATGGAAAACCAGAAAGCACAAGCTCCGCTACCACTTGAAGGGGAAATTGCCCTGATCAAATAACACCGTAGGTCAGCAAGCGCTCGTTTTCTATGACTGTTAGCAAGTGCTCAGTCTTGAGCCAGACGTTGTCAGAGACATACGTTTGTGCAGTTCAGCTATTCAGTAAAGTGAAGTGAAAACTATACATGAAAACATTGCGTAAGTCCATGTCTTAGGGGTTCCCCAAAAGAGTAAAAACAGGAAACAGGGGGAGGGGGGTTGATGGGTTTTGACCATGACCATGGCAAGAGGGGTGGGGGGGACCCGGAACCTGGAACATATATATAAATAAATATTTAAACAAGGGCTAGCTCATTATATTACAAGATGCCTTTTAACCAAACAGAAACAGTTTTTGTTTTGCTGAGTTGAGGTTTCAGTGTTTTGGCCTCGTGTGCCCTGAAGCAGATCAAGTGGTAGTGGTGACTGATTTCGAGTGATATGGAGAAACATTTGAAACTAGACGTTTCAGCTAGGCACCAAGTTGTTTCATCTAGGGTTCATAGAGGTTCGTTTTGAGGTTCGGAGTGAATGTTGTTGTTTTTTCTGAATCTGCTTTTGACTGAGTGTTTGTTGATTTATGTTGCATTGACTTGTTTGATCGTCGTTCGATTACTTGGATCTCTTCAAAGCAAAAGATGCCATCTAATGGTAAATCTGGGACATATACCCTCAATCTGTAATTTTGCAACCACCATTAGCGCAAAATATTGTTGATCGGACAAATCCTGCACCAGTTGGTATGGGTTTCATACATGTCAGGTGGTTGTTTGAGATTTCTTCCATCAACAGTATGACGCAGAACAAACACAACATCAATGCCACTTCTGTTGTTTTTGTTGATATCCTTTAATCTGCTGAAACAAACAAAAGACACATCTCTTTCTGTACCAGCCGGCAAGACGTCCTGCCAACAGAAACTCCCTTTTTTGAATGCCCCTGATGAGGGAATATTTTTTAGATTTATGACTCTGAGTCTCCACGTTTTTTGGGGAGGATGAAATGATGAAATGTTTTGCACATGGGAAAAACGTCAGGGAAATTCAATTTAAAAACAATGGAAAATCAGAAAACTCGTGGCCTTATGATTCAACTATGGTAATTGATGTTGAATTGATGCCTTCGAGCCCAAATACCACACCTCCAATCACTACAAGCACAGAAACAAACACCAACTTCTCATTTTTTTAAGACTTCTGATACCTATAACCATGGTTCATCAACTTATCGTATATACTACTGTATCCAAAAATGACACGTCACTCATCCGTTCCCTGGGGAAATACGAGGTCCTATTCTGATCTTTCTTTGCGTTCCTGTGACGAGACCTGCGGCAAAAGTATTCGCTGAGTGTGAACAACTGGATGGGCAGAATCATCCGACTGCAGGAAAAGAACCAGACAGACATTTCAAGGATATGAGAAAACAACGGATTCAAGATGATCCACAAGATGTGGTAGCCATGTTGACCATTGGGCGGGAAAGAAAAGTGCAGAACCACGTATATCAGCAACTTGGCCTTGCGACTTGGGCAACCGAGACCTGGCCCCTCCCCAGCAATAGCCAGCCTTAAGGGGTGATTAAGTATTTGTTTCCCTTAAAAAGGCCTTCTGGGGGTAGGTTGACAAGTCATGAACTCTAATCATTACGCATTGATTCCATGAGAATACTCCTCTACACGTGTACACTGCCAACACATAGGCCATACACGTTATTTTACGAATATACTGTATAGATAATAGCGTTCATTTTGTAGACTCCACCCCTGCCATGTCCATATGTTTAGTCTTTGTTGATTTGTTGTATGATTGCGAATTTCTTCAACATGAATTTTCATTCCAATTTCAATTTCATAGGATGTATGATGCAGGGATAACGACACACATTCAAGCAACAGGGGAATCCTCAAAGAGCTGCCCTTTACGGGAGTGATTGAGTGTTGAAAGTGAACACTTGCCATTTGAATATCAGGAATTCGTTCATAATCCACTATAAGGACCACTCAAGAAATCAGGATTTCAGGGTATCAAGAATTTGTTGAACAACTGTTGAGGTCAAAGTCTATGTTTTAACGTAACTTGATGTTCAATTTTTTGAAGTAATAACGTTTAGAAGTGGGTTTACTCATAGGATGCCAAAGGTACCCCCCCCCAAATGCCACACCCCAGGAAATGAGGCCTTTTTACGGGGTTCTCAACAACCATCATCCCTTAGATCCCGATGAATTGATTGCGACCCCAAATCAAGATAGAGGAATCCGGGGCATGTTTGAGATAGAAATGTCATCTTGTATGGAGGCACCATGCATGGACTCATGGCACATTCTTGGCGGGTTTTGAGGGTTTCTCCAAGAGAATTTGAACATTATGTGTATATAGTATGTATACATATTTGTTGCAATCACTGTTACTGGTACATTCAAGAAAGGCCTCATCATATTCATGTTGTTAGTGAGTAAAGCTTGTATGTGTTTCTTGTCATGTTGTTGCTACCAAATATATTTAGAGGTAGGCGGTTTATGTTTTTACATATGCATGTTTAGGACATTTGATTCCAAACTATGCACATATAATATGTTCACCTGTATTTGTGTATATATCAAATTATATTTCCATATTTTTATACATTGATATATGTTTCAAAACATATATCTACATACATCATACCCATGGTCCGTAGAAACCCCACCCCGATATCCGATACCTGGCTACTTTGGACCAATCCGATGTTTTGGATCTCAAAAGATCCGAGGTGGGAAGAGGGAAGCGGTAATCCATCGTGCATCGGTTTTGATGAGGATGAAAAACTCTTGAAATCAGGTTCCTTGGAGTCATGGCATGGAGTCATGGAACACCTGTTCGCAAGGTCCCAAGGTCTTGGTAATATGGAAGTATTTATGGAAAAAGATGTAGGGACCATGGGGAAGTTATGCGCAAATAGATATTAGAAATACGACCTTATGAAAATACATGATTGACGTGGAGAGAAATTTGGGATGCGCATTAGGTCCTTATAGTTAATAGTTCTAGGAAGTGCTGCCAATGGGGGCTGTTGATTTTCAGTACGGATGGTGGTCGGAAAAACATATCCACAAGAGAGACCTTCGATCGGCGGCCTTAATTTGTTTTGGCAACTGAAGTCGCACTTTGGTTGAGATAAATTGAATGAACCAAATGTTTTGGCTGCCCATTTTGAATGAACAAATTTTGGCAACTGAAGTTACAATTTTGTTGCGAAGTTACAATTTTGGTTGCCCATTTGTTGCTGCAATGTTGTTTCGGGAGAACATGGTTCCTGTATGAGTAAACTGCCATTCAATACTAGGTGACGAAAGCCTTGAAATAATAGGTGCTTTCAATCAAACCTTTTCAGTGTTCAATTTCACCATGACGCTCTCCTGATGGACAAACATGTTGTGCAAGTTGATACACTCCTGAAAATTAACATGGAACCTGAAAATCACCCATTGGAAAAGGAAATTCATCTTCCAAATGCCCACTTTGGGGTTCCATGTTAGTTTTAGGGAGTGTACTGAGGTTTTTTGACTTGAAATTTGTTTTCATCTATCTCAATTTGATTCAATTTGGTTCACAATGTGAATCTTTGTCCTACTTAGATCTACTTAGATCTCTTAGCAGTCCAAGTGGGAGAAGTTTCCAATCTGTTCTCCGACCAAGCCGGTGGGGCGAGCCGGCGAGCCGCCCCCAAGATTGGTTGGTTAAATGTTCTGAAGGGACTTAAGGGAATCGCCTTAAGGGATCCAAATCGCCTCTCAAAATGCCTCGAAGAATCCTGTCGGTGGATGTAATTGCATCTCTTGTTGACGTCGAAACGTGAGGTTGGAATTTCTCCCGATATCCATGGCGTATTGTTGGGACACCTCCCCCAGCACAACGGAACGTGTTGTATGGAACTGCGTATGCACAGCGAGTCATTTGGGAACATCAGAACCCATCAGAGTCTTGGCAGAAACCATAGATGTAACATGATGCAAATAACTCCAAAAAGGTTGGAATGTTAGTAAAGGATAGTAAAGGACTGTTACCCTCCCTGAAACAAACAATAGCACCTGTAAATTCATCATTGGAAGACTGCCATATTTTCAGGCGCTACGTTAGTTTTCAGGGATGGTCGACAAGAAACGAGGCGACATAAACTTTCACCCCAGGGCTTTTTAATTTGATTGAATCTTGGATGGATGATTTGATTACCCCTCTGAAAAGTAACTTTTCCTTCGGAAATCAATGGTCGGAAGATGGGATTTCCTTTTCAAATGGTTCCTTCTTACGGGAGATGTTAGTTTTTCGGGGTGTATGTTTTGTATCTTCACACTTTGGTTTCCTGAATCAACGAAAGATGAAAGTCGAGGGTGAATAAAAACTCGTGGCTCGTAGCCACCAGGTGCGGTTGATGTTTTCGTTGTAGGGGCCTCAATCAAAACAAAGTGCTGATGCAAGATCAAACACCAAATTCATCCAAATCCACTTTCTTTGAGATAGGTCATAGATCCGGCATGTTTCCAACGTATTAGACTCCAAGATCAAACTCAAGTTTTGCCAAAGTTCGTTTGATGGAAAGTCCAAAACCTAATCCCTGTGCCGTTTCTTTTGTGGGGGAGTTGAGTTGGTAGACAAATATCATGAAATGAAATGGGTTTGCAAATCTACCTTCTCAACAAGAGCTCAGATGTGTTTGTTTGATACTGTCCGGACATGTCCGGACTATGTATATTTGTAAGTATATAATACAGTNGGGTCCCAGTGGAATGGGTGCTATGGGCAATGGGTTCAATCCCGATAAGTGAGGTTCAGAGATGAAAAGCCATCAATGCGGGGTTGAACCTGGGGTCTGAGTTCAACCCCAAAAAGTTGTGCTCAGGGATGAAAGGTACCAGTGGGGGGTTGAACCAGGATGTGGGTTCCAGTTCAACCCCGAAAAGTGGCACTGTGCGAAAGTGGCACTGTGCGAAAGCGCAGCAGGGGCCCACAAACCGAGCGTGTAGACTGATCTTTTAAAAGCAAAGGCTTTGAGATCTTAAGGGTTCAGCCTGTAGGGGACCTGTACACAGGCTCAAAAGCAAGACCGCCAGGGGCAAAAAACTCTGCAGGTTCGTTTCGTACCCAGTGACCGATTCAGTTCCTATGTGGGTCGATTTCTAAACGGTTCCTTTCCGGTTCGGTTCCTCATGGTTCTAGAATCCCAGTTCGTATCGATTCGTAGGCTCCCTGATAATATCCACAGTAAATACCTATATACACACAATTTCATTCCTTGAAACCTTGTGGTGTCTGGGACCGCCATGTTTTTGCAATGATGGATGTTTTTTGTCCTCAGGATTGCAGCAAAGCAAAGTGACGTGGTCATTGTGGACAGTTGTGGGCAGTATGGGATATGGGTTGGGTCCCGTCTCCAACTCTGTACCCTCCAGGGAACGGATAGATTTCCCACCTGACTCAAACATACATTGGGTGGGGATATGTTAGTTCCCAAGAGGGTAACCCTAATTGATGTCACTGCAGAGTAAAAGCTTGGTGTTTTTTTCAACTAGCTCATGTAGTTGCCTCTGAAAAAGAAACAACATTCCTTTCATGTTCATTTAACCAGCTGCTACGCGTAGTGTTTTCTGTGTACATCGTTCAGACAGATGTTTGCCTTGGTTCCTGTATTGCTCGTTTTTGTTTGAGATGCCTTTCAAAAAGGAACTTTAGGACAATTATATACAAGGTGGGCCCAAAGCAGAGTTCAAACACCAGATATGCCTTTTTTACAGGCCATTTATAGGGGCACCATATGGCACCATAACTCCATTTAAAACTAGTAGGGGCCAACCTTGTATGTACTGAAGCTCCATTATTGCCAATATAGGGATCCTGGCTCACCGAACCTCAGAGGATGATGAAGGGGTTTACAATCACCTCCTCAGACAAGTGTTTTGCTTCTAACCTACCATTCTCAGAAGGTTATTGGATCCCCAGAGATTTACTGGGTGGTGGTTTCAAATAATATTTAATATTCACCCCTGTTTGGCGAAGATTCCCACTTGGACTAATATTTTTCAAATGGGTTGAAACTGAGTGTTGTCACGACAGCCACTTTCAAGATCAAGACCTAGGGTTGAAGTGGAAAAAGCCCCGGGTTGAAGTAGAAACGGAGTTTGGGAAACGCAGGTTATGAGCCCAAAGGTACCCAAGGATGGTGATGAGACGTAGGATGGCCACAGAGGCCGAGCTAGAAGAGGGGCCTAGACAGATCCTTGAAGCTGAAAGGAGGATGACCCAAGAAGGATGACGGCCTTTTTGGATGTTGGGGTTGGGAATGGTAGCTCTGGGGTGACAGGGTTCCCACAACCGACCTCCCCTCCTGTTACCTTTGAACCACCACGAGGGTTAGGAGGTGAACCATTGGTGATGAAAGAAGTAAGAATGGAAAGGATGGAGGAGAAGGAGGAGCTCCGTCAGAGGAGACCGAGCTTAGAGAAGTTGAGGCTGAGATGATGAGATGAGAAGGGAAGAAGGAAGCCAGGCAGTTGTGCCTCTCTTCAACCCGGAGCAGTTGAGGAGATTGGAGTTGGATGGTTGATGAAGAGATGAAGATTGAGGAGATTAGAAGGAGAAAGGAAGTTGAGAAGGAGATGAGGGAGCAACAAGGAGCTGCTGCAGTTTGGAAAAATCAAGAGCAGATGAATGTCCTGGACAGGATCTACCACCTCGAGAAGGAGAACTTGTCTATGAAGAAGGATTTGGAGCTGGTTTCGGCAGAGAACCTGAGGATGAGGCAGAGGCTGAAGCAGATTGAGTCTCCCTTTGGGACTCCCCGGGAGCCAGCGAGCCAGAGGCACGGGGTTTTAGAAGGGGAGGATGAGAAGGAAGATGAGGTGAGCTTGAGTGGCTTTGAGACGCCTAAGGATGAGAAGAAGATTGAAGAACGAGGCAAGAAGGACCTCACCGAGAAGTCCATGGAGCTGATGCTGAAGATGATGGACTCGATGCAGAAGATGATGTTGAAGAAGAATGGATCTCCTGAAGTGGAGATGGTCCGTGGAGCCCATCTTCAGGAGTGGTCAGCAGAGAGCGCCCCGCTGGACCTCGGAGATTGGTTCATTATGCTGGACCCTGTGATGGGAGATTTGACTCCCACGTCACATGCATGGTGGGATTTGGTGATGGGTGAGGCAAAGGAGTGGTACAAGCACCATCAGACTTTGTCACCACTTGAAAGAGCTTCCCACAAGCCGGTCCCTTAGAAGAGTTGGCCGACAAGAAGTGCCTGCAGGCCTGTCCTCTTCAGAAATTTGACCTGGGGTCAAAAAAATGAAAAGGACAAAATAAACCAAGAAAAAACACCAAAAACATTGTCCTTTTCAAAATTTGACCCCAGGACAATAAAAAATAGCCCCAGGACAAAAATAATAGGAGCCAAGGCCAAAAAATACAGGAAGATAAGAAAACATGCTCGGTTTTGCCAGAATGAGAGTGGAAACTCATGTTTTGTAGTTGTGCAACTTGCAGTGCAAAGGTGTTCTAGATTGCAGTGGTGAAATTTCTTCCCGGGATGTGCCTTGCACGAAACCCAATGAGTTATGTGCTAGAATCATATGCAACGGCCATCAAATTGTTTGGTTGGCCTGTGAATTCACGTGTTCTCGCATGCCATGCCGTACAGCGCGTTTTCTTTGCAAGTATTTTCCTCGGTATATAGCGCACTCTTTGCCTAGGTTTGGACTGAATCGTTTTGTCATGATGCAAGTTGATTTTGACAATTGAATCTGCGTGTAGCAAAAATCAGATATCAAGGCCCGCGATATTTAGAGGATGTGTATATGGATATTTTTAAGATGCATGACATATTTCGACATGTAATTATTTTTAGCTAGCATGTATAGCTAGGAAATAATTTTTAAAATCACACATGGGGGGGCATGGCCGGGGGAGATCAGAAGAACACGGCTCGATCCGCTGCGTCAGGCCCACTGAGCATGGCCAATGCATGGCCTAATGTTATCTAATGTTGATTTTTGAATGGCATTTATTTGCAATCAATATACTGCAGTTTTGCAAAACATGATCACCTGCAGCTCACGGGTTTTTCCCTCGTGGAATCGTACATTTTAGCTTCATCATTAACAACGGTCCCAACATGGCTGCGAACATGGATGCCACGTTGCTGGTGGATGCATGGAAAGGCATTGCATCAGACCAGGCAACTCGACCATTACCTAGCTGAGTTCGTCGAATCATATTATGTGTGAGATTAATGTGAGGATAATGTATTTGAAATTTGTTTTGTACTAGTATGGTAAACTTCCAAAGATGTGTGCGCCAGGCCACTTTCATCAAGCTTAAGAAGGACATGCTCGTGATGGTGGATGATGCAGATTCTCCAGCTGACTCAAGCAAGGATACCACGACGGTCGACAAGGATGAGTTGATGAAAGACAACATTGCTATAATTCTTGCGACCCTTGCATAGCAAACACCAACTCTCCTGGGTACTTGTCCGTTCATGTAGTTTTAAAAGTTAGCATTTCTATTTGATGCTGAGTTTGCCGTGTTCATGGGACTTGGGTCGAAACTTGTGAAGCTATGTGTTTACTGTACTGGTTGTGGTTGTCTACATCTGAGGTCCTTGCAAGTGTTTGAATCCACAGGTTCACTATGGTGTGTGGAAGACATTGAGTCCGCTATTGTCCTGAAGTTTTCAAAAGGTCCTAAGGATGAAGACAAGAGCAAGGCCTGTGTAGTCATTGCATGTTGGAATTCAATATATATATATATATATATTGACCGAAGTTTGCGTGACTGTCAGATCTAAGAATCTAAGTACTATAGCTCCAAAGTTTTTATGGTTCTGTCCGGTCAGGACGTGGACAGAGCACTTGCTCACAGTCAAGCCTGCACACTGAAGGGGCTTGCATCATGGCCGCAATCTTGTTGGCTCATTGAAGTTCCTCATAAGCAGAAATTAAACAATTGCAAGAAACTATTGTTTGATGTTTGTCACCACTTGCCCCTAGGCACAAGAAGTTGTGAGGCAGACCAAAAAAACCAAAAATACACGGAAGGCCAGATACCATATCCACCTGAAAGAATGTCAGTGGCGTTTTAAAAGAAAATGTTTTTCAGGAGTGTTTCATTCATGCCCATGCACATCTGTGGAGGCGAGGGCGTGGATGCAGCCTCTCAAGGATGCCTGTCAAGCCAACCTTTTGCAAAAGAAGTTTACCCGTGGAAACAACAAACCTGCAGAAGGACGATATCAGTGTGATCATCATCATGGTTCAATATGTAGCACCAAGTGTCAGGTAACAAGTCGTGCTAGCTGGAATGAGAATGTTGCGCAAACTTGGGTGACAAGTTATTTCTTCTTGCCTTTTCCCAGGACCAGTGGGAACCGAGATGGACCAGCAGGAAACATTGCAAGTGGAATATGCAGAAGTACCCACGGGTTCTGGTGCTAGCAAGAAAGGGGATGTCCCTTTCCCCAAGAGAGTGTCTCAAGAGAAGTTTGGAAAAGTTATGCACATGCTTTGGGACCATCCTCCAGTGCCTTGGGAGCCTCATCTTCAACATAAACGGCAATTCCGGGACCTTTGTCAGAAAGGAGGACTGGACAAAACAATTGTTTGTGAGTAACCTTGTGATTCCATCCTATGTTCTTTGAATCTTCCATTGCAGGACTTGATGCAGTCCGATCAGCCGGTGTGCCTGCTGCACCTGGTCTTCATCAGTCATATAGTGATGTGGTTTGAATTCATGTTGATTGGCTTTCCAAGGACGACAAGCCGCTGGAGCCACAGGTGGGTCGGGCTGGTAAATGCACCGTTCTTTTGGTTTATGTCAGGAAGCTTCAGTTGTCGAGTCTGCAGGACAGCGCAGAACCACCTACTCCCAAGGACAGCCAGGCATGCTTTTGCACACGCGATATTGGCATTTCCAAGACAGCAGCTGAGATATACTTAGCTGCACATCTTGGAGGAGAAAGATGCTGCTGGGGTGGCTGCCAAGGACTTTTGAAACCGAGGGATTGAGGAAATTGTTTTGCAGATTAGGGGCATGTTAGTTTGACTTTGCAGCTGTCTCAGTCGCCTCCAGTCAAAGACCATTGTACGCAGGAATCTGAGGATGCAAAACCTCCGAACCCTCTGGAGGCACTTTGCTCAATAAGCCGCTTAGTTCGGTTTTGGTTTGACCTTTCTTGAAATGTTCATCTCTTGCAGGTATCCGAGGCCGCCATGGGGTCGAAGCTTCCCACCCAGGCTCATGTTTATTGGGGTGACAAGCGTCAATAGAAAAACAATCGATATACTAGATACGTGCTTGCAATATGATGGAAATTGCATTGGCTGTAAACTGAAGCGCCTTTATTCTTTGCCACAGGTTCCTTTGCCAAAAGATGCAACTGAATCAGCTGATGAGGAGTGGATAAATCTATGTTTATCATAGCGCGTCAGCAGATTATGCATGGTTGTTTGTTTGCATGATGACCAGCTAGGATGAAGTCGAGGTAGTGGAAATGCCAGAGGGGTCCAAGGCCAGTATTGCAGCAGTTTGCCATGTTTGACCTTTGTCAATTCTGAATATGACAGGATGCAGATTTCACACCTGCTGAAGAGGCTAGCTGCGTATAAAAACACATACATTCCTCATACAATCGCTTTTGTTGATATCAGATAATTTGCTCATATCAAACGTTGCGATGTATATACACATGCTCAAGCAGATATGTTTAGTCTGGCGTTTGTTTGCTTCGGTCCAGGGCGCAAAAGGAGAGAATGAAACTGAGATGCCTGACCAGGACTGCGCATGTCGACCTTTCGTTTTCAGTGTGCTCAGGAAGTGCAGTTTCAACTTTTGTTGTTCAATCGAAATCAATTGTGATTTATCGGTTGGGCATTCATTCAGTAAAAACATGTTATCATATTTTCCCTGGTTGTGGACCACATGCACCTTTCTTCTTATGGATTGAAAATGAAAATGTGGTTTGTCATTAACCAGTCAAGCCATGATGGAAGGAAGCTGGCGCTGGAAGTGGAGCAAATGCGGATGGCAAAACCCAGGACAGCTAAGCCTAGCACTTTTGCCGATTCCGCATGTATGAAAATTATGTGTGCAAAGTTGTTGGGCTTGAACATTCATGTGGATTGAAGATGTGCCCAGAGTGAAAGCGTTGCCGATGGCTTCTCCAGTTCACATACGGCTGTCGTGCATGTTCCGTCTGCTTTGCAATGGCATATGCTGCAATGGTTTGCACGAGCTCGCCCACCAAATTGGAGCCAAAATCCCCACAAATCATTCCCCTAGCGCATGTGCTACCTCCTGACCAGCCATTGCTGAAGATCTATGCGGCTCTCTACCACCTCCGATTGGGAGGGGTCGAAGAGCTGGAGCACGAGGAGGAGTGGAATCGGCAGGTAGCCAGTCTGCATGAGTTGGGACCAGCTATCTATCGTATCTATCTTATCTATCTTATCTATCTTATCTATCTTATCTTTCTTTTCCTCCTTATCTATCTTATCTATCTTATCTTTCTCATCTTTCTTTTCTATCTTTTCTATCTTATCTATCTTATCTATCTTATCTATCTTATCTATCTTATCTTTCTTATCTTTCTTATCTATCTTATCTATCTTATCTATCTTATCTGTTTTTGTGGAATGAACCATTGATGTTTTTCACTTACACCTTTGATTTTTTGCCAAAGCTCCAATCTTACATGAGTTGGCTTGAACATACCTAAGGTGGAAATGAATTGGAAGTGGTTTCGTGAGATGGCACCTGAACACCAGGAGTTTTTTCTTGACCATTTGCCCGGAGGGCAAGTGGCTGCAGAGTATGTGCAAGCATGGAGCAGCAGTGGCGGCTTTTATGAAATTATAGCAGTCGAAGAATGATCCTGAAGGCCAATCAAGTGCATGGCCATTTGGTTCGTTTCATTTTCCTCACTTGGCTCGCTTGCTCACGCGCTGCAAAACATCTTTTTTGCTCCATGTGCACCAACCGTCGAACAGCGTTACATGCCCTGCATTACTGTGTGCATGGTGAATTTATTCGTCTTCGAGTCTTCGAGGTTTATGTTTTTGGTTTGTGGTTCCTTGGCTGCAGGACCCCTTGGCATACAAGCCAGGAATCCTGCAGGATGCCTACAGGAAGTTTGTTGCCCATGGCAAAGTTTTGGGCTTGGCTCACCAGGAGCAGCTTTGCCTTATGTCTGCAATTTCACACACACTTGTGCATGTCCTGTCAGTGAGAGTTTTTGCAGGAAACAATCAAGCTCTGGAAGGAGTCGAAGGTCAGGGAGTCAGTGTCTCAGCCACACATACCAATGGCTGCCTATGTTACAAGATTTGAAAAGCAACTCTGAAGTTCATTAGATGCGTTCTTTTCAAGGGCATTGATCCAGAACTTGCCAGAATCTGAGAGAAAGAAGAGACGTTTTTAGCATGGTTATTGTGTGGTAAACGATGTTTGTCATAAGACCGTGACTGATGGTGTTTCAACAGGGCGTGTGAATGCACATGCCATGTTTAACTTTGCAATCCTGCAGCTTGATTGCGCCTGCATTGGGTATTGGAAGAAAAAGCGGATTAAAAACACCCAGTGCTTTGAGGAATTTTCATGCTGCTTCTTGACGTAAAAGTGACTGAGTCACATTGTTGCAAGCTTTGAAAAATTGTTCTTCAGAACATCCCATGCGCAGGTGGTGGAGCGATGTTTGGCAGAAGCAAGGACTCATTGGCCCCTGTGGCTTCTTGAGATAGGTGATATCAGCTCTGCCTCTGTGGCATCTCATTCTGGCTGTAAAAGATTTGTCATGTTCTGTTAATCGTGCGAAGCGCTTTTGTTGTAGACGACAACGTAGTGTAGCTCACAAAAAAGCAAGCGAATCATAGCAGACATTGTCCGAGCTGGCGGACATTCCTGCCTCCGGGCGGCGGGGCCTGCAGGTTGTACAACCACCTAATTTTGGAAGCGAGGTTCGCCAAATGCACTCCTGGCCCTGGCCAGCTCCCACAACAGTTTAGTTTGAAAGTAAGTAAAGTTCATTTGGTGTCCTTCCTTTCAATGGCTCAGGCCATCAAAGGCGTGTGAAGACATGCCAGGTGGTGGCAACATGCAGCCCATAAACCCATAAAGATTGACCAGTGAGCAGCCATGATCGCCGATAGGCTCCTGCAATTGACATGTTTTGATCATCCATTTCTTTGACCCAATTGCATTGTTTGCAGATAGCCTTGCAGCTGAGCATGTGGGGACTCATTTGGGCACATGTCCATCAATTTTTGTTCTGCAGACATACCATGCATCGGTTTTGTTCCAGGATCTTGAAAGCTTCAAAGGAAGTGCTCATCCTGCCCCACGACATGAAGGTGCACCCACTGCATCTCACAGCAGAGTTTGTGCAGCTAGCCCATGCCTAGCTCCTGCCATTGGCATGTTTTTGCTTTTCCCTTCCTTAACAATGTTTGCAGATATCCTTGGAGCTGAGTTTGTGAGGACACCTCTGAGCACATATGTGCATCCATTTTGTTCTGCAAATGTACCATGCATTGGCTTTGCCAGGACATTTGGATGTGGTCATCTTGCCTTACGACATGAAGGTGCACCCCCTGCCTCTCCCAGCTAGCCATGTGACACATTCTAATGTCACAGTTTCTGTTGCACTAGCCATCAGGGTCCGAAGTGTGTGCAACTCTTGCAGCCATTTATATAAATTCCAACAAGTCGATTGCGTATGGATGGATGCAAAATTAACAATGGCAACAGCAACTGCAAGTCATAAAATGAGTTCACACACACACATTGGCGATGTTCTTTTCTCTGCATTCACTCAGAATGACGGGCCGGCCCAGAGTGAACGCCATGTTGGCCATGGGTTTACCCCGATGCCTTTCATTAGTGTTGTTCTTGCTTTCCTATATGCACAACATAGTTCCTTGACTGGAATCTAAACATTGAGAGAAGCTGACCACAGAACTCCAATAGTGTTCTTTGCATTCCTTGGACTTGCTGTGTGTAGAAAAGCCAAGGCCCCACTCATTGGCGACATCGACGCCTGTGAGATTTTTGCAGGTGTTGGAAGTGTTACTTCAGCACTGAAGGCAAGCACCGTGAAAAAACAAAACACAGTTTCTGCAGGTGCATGACCATGTTTTGATTCTACTGATGGGATTTCACAACCGAGTGCAGTTTCGTGTTGTCAAGGACTTGGGATATTCGGTGGCATTGGCTGATATTGAGATGGGCCAATGCTTTGATGTGACGACTTCTGCAGGATTCCTGTTCCTTGGCCGAAGGCCATCTTTTTCAACTTGCTTATTTCACCACTGTCCAACTGAGCAAGTGCGGTTTTCTTTGTGATGGCAGCAAGCTATTATGCGTTTTTTGCTTCACCTTGCCCATATGGTCTGTTTCAGCTAAGGGCATGTTTGCTGATCATCCGGAGAGTTCGGCGTCGAGGCATGGCCGTATTTGCCCCCTTTTGTGTTTTGGCTGAGTCAAGTGCGTATTCTTTCAATGCCAGCGCACATGTCCATTTGTTTTGGAGAACATTCAAATAAACAAAATCATGGACGCCATTCTTCAAGTTTTTTCTCTTCAAAGAAGAAAAACAAGGGTGCGTCATTTTTCTTTTTTGATTGCTGCATCATTGGCCTTGTAAGGTTCATCCTTTTGTTATCTCAATCTTGGAACCTCTGGACGCGGGGTTATGCTTCCAGAAGGCCTTTCATCCTCGGAGCCAAGTGTTCGGCAAGGGAACTTGATATCAGTTCGTACGGCTTTGATGGCTGAGCTCAGTTTTGCTCTGGAGCAGGAAACTTTGATAGAGCAACCAGACCATGGCAGAGGATTGATCCACTTGCCAAGGTGGCAGGATCTGTGCAGTAGAACCACAGTCTACCGTAGCAAGTGCAAGCAAGGGGCATATTCTGCAGAAACACCAAAGCCAAAAGCCTTATATAGCAACCACACCAAATGGGCCTTACTCAGAAACTCGCTGTCCGAGGCAGATCAATTGCGTTTACGAACACGTGGAAAAGAATTGGTCACCAAGAAGAGAGATTCAGAAGGGCGAGTTCGGATTACTGGGCGGAGGCAAGAGCTTAAGTCGACGCAAGCATATACAGCTGACTTTGGACGTGCCCTAGTTTCAGCATGGCATGGAGAATGCGCTTCTTGGTTTGCAAAACCAAAACGGCCAAAACGGGAAGGTAGTCTTGAAACATTCTAAGACATGTTGAGCAGTTTTTTCCAACATACACCGTTTAGATCCATGGTAAATGTACATATATCTTTGAAGCCTGTTCTCAAATCACGACTTCGACCAAGGTACGTAGAGATGGTATCGATTGCAATGCCTCCCTGCACCTTCCTTGTTTCATCAGGGCGCCGAGCCATACAATGAGGCGAGTGCAATGGTGATTTGATGGCTTTGTGTGTGTACCAATTGCACAGTGAACAATTGCACATTTATTAATTCATGGACTGCCTAGTCACGTGGAGCATGTAAGAACCCATGTGTTGTGGATGTGTTGCTAGGAGGAAGAGATATCTGCCCTATTTTCGGAGCCGATCAACTTATGGGAGGATGCACGAATGGATGAGGTCGTGTCATATCTAAGGCAAAGTCCTTCATTGATGTTGCCAGCTTCCTGGCCCAGTGACTACTGATTTGGCATAGGGGAAAACATGCCAAAAACATGAATGCATGACCTGTGAGTGAAAGCTTTGCTGTTGAACTTGTGGTTGTGCCAACACCTGGATCACATATAGAAAAAAAGCCTTAGAAACCAAAAGGCAAGCCAATAAGACTTAAACCAGCCTTAGAAACCAAAAGGCGGGCCAATAAGAACTACATTGTTAAAGTAAAGAGTCCGTATCAAATAAGGTGTGTTTGTGATACAGACTGTGTATGCTCCAAATGTGGCAAGTTCAATAATGGCATCAACTTGCCAACTTGGTCCAGGCACCAGTTAACACCACAAAACTGTAAAGGATCAAGCAGTACCTGTGTGGTATGGATTCATGCGGTGTGTAATTGACCAAACAGTTGGGTTTGATGTGTAAAACAATACAACATGCACACATGTCAATGTGAATGCTGAACATTGTTGGATGTAAACTTTTGTAAAGTTACGTAAAGTTTTGTAAAGTGTTGTAAACTTGCATCAATCATCGAGTAATGTATGATGGTCATTTGTTTTTTGAGACGTGTAAACTTTTGTAAACTCTTGTAAAGTTACGTAAATTTTTGTAAAGTGTTGTAAACTTGCATCAAACATCAAGTAATGTATAATGGTCATTTGTTTTTTGAGATGTGTAAACGTTTGTAAACTTTTGTAAATTTATTTAAATTTATGTAAAAGTCATTCAGGAAATTTTGTCCATAACCAAGGTGAGATGTTATGTGATTCTTTTATTTGAACATGATTATACTTGGGTGAAATGTACTTTGAAATGTCTAAACTTTGAACTGCCCAAGCTTTGGTGTGTCTAAACTTTGCAGTGCCTAAACTTTTGGCAGTGTGTCTAAACTTTGAGTTTAGGGTTTAGGGTTTCTGAAAAATTGGGTGTCGCAATACACTTTAGGGGGCAATCTTAGTGTGTAACAGGGAAGTGGGTGGGGGTAGGGGTTGTGTCAGGGGCGGTAAGGTGCACGGATGAGTTTTGAACTGCCCAAGCTTTGGTGTGTCTAAACTTTGAAGTGCCTAAACTTTTTGTGTCTAAACTTTGAGTTTAGGGTTTAGGGTTTCTGAAAAATTGGGTGTCGCAATTCACTTTAGGGGGCAATCTTAGTGTGTAACAGGGAGGTGGGGTGGTAAGGTGCACGGAGGAGTTAGGGGTTGTGTCAGGGGTGGTAGGGGTAGGGGTTGTGTCAGGGGTGGTAGGGGTAGGGGTGATGTCAAGGGTTGTGTTAGGGGTGGTCAATGGTTGTGTCAGGGTGTGCACACAAGGTTATCATTAGCGCTTTTACCTGGGTTCTCAGGCTGTTGTCCTTAACCTAGGAGTTGCAACCCCCAAGCTTACTCCTTTACCAAATGTACCATTAAAGGATTACGAAATGCACACAGAAGGTACAGGAACAAAAAAAATCATGGAACCAAACAACACTGACCCAACCATATCACCCCTAAGTCAAAACCAATTGAGACAAAACCCAATCAATCCCAATCAAACATCAACATCAATAAAAAAAATCATTCTGATCAAAACAAACGCTATACAATCATGAAAAATCAGCATACACAAAAATGCGTAAATTTACGTAAATTTACGTAAATTCCCGTAAATTCCTGTAAATTTCAGTAGATTTTTGATGTTTTGAAAAAAACCTGTTTTTTTTGCTATTCACACCAATATTCAAAGCAACAATACAGGTGTTGGCACTAATCAACCAGATTTGCTGCATGTTGTGTTTGCATCATTCCTTATTCTTGTGATGCCATTGTTGTGAATTTCATAGACGGATCGGCTCGACCAGTTGGGCCAAGCACAGTTTTTGGCAGAGATGGGTAAACGTGCGGTGATCAAACCTGATGAGCCCCGCGATGCAAGCGTCCCTTGGTTCATTATACTTCTCTCTCCTGTATATATGTGTGTGAAGTTCACAAAGTTTCTCCAGGTTTGTTGTGATTTGGACATTCTTAGTTGACTTAGGATTTGCTCAGTGCTTTGGATGGGCACCTCATGAGCAATCTTGGACTGTCTGATGATCAAGTGGCCGTTCTCTCAGATCGGGTGACGCTTTGCTGCAACTTATCTCCAACCTTGCAACTAAAAAGCCATGGCCCTTGCATGACTTCCTGTGATTCCATGGCTTCATCATCTTCTGTGGTCAGGAAACGCATGAAGCCTGACCCTGCGGAGCTCTCTACCGTTCCAAGCACACGGGATGGTACAGCATCTACTACATCTGAGGCATCTGGCGTGGAGTTGGCTAACGCCAAACGTGAGACCTTGGATCCCACCGGCGGCTCCTTACACCGTGGTGAGTCAACTTTGGCACATGGTGCATCCTTTGATGACAAGACCCCGGATGGACTGGTTTCAAAGGCAAAGGGGTTGGGTGTGGCAGAGGCAAATCACAATTTGCCAGATGTAGCCTTGATCATTGAGAAGTCGTGGTGCCATAAGATTTTACATAAAGGGAAGTCATTGGAGCTGCGCTCCCGTCCGATTTTCGTCTAGACTTACACATGACTATTGTTTTGTGTTTGTGAGGTGGTGGATCTTTTTTTTTACCTCTTCCATCTCCAAACTTTCCACTATGTTTAGCGATTGTACGTTGTATGGGTAATCCATCTAAGGACAATGAGACGGGGCAGGATCTGCATTGCACAAAGTGGAAGTGGTTTACTTGTGGGTGAGGTCTCGATATTGAATTGTTTCAAGGTTGCTACTTGTGATTCAAATGGTTCGTGGCAGCCCTGTAGTGACACTGCAGACTATAAAGCTCGATTCCTTTTCAATCCACAGAACTTGCAAAAGCATCAGCTCACTGACACACATATTTTGGACAAATGGTCCGATGTTTTTGCTTCGGAGCTGGACCAGCCATTCCCGTATGTGAGCCCCATTCCTTTTCATCACAAGAAGGGTGCTATTATTTGGGCAAAATTGGAAGGGATGGTCCAACCTACTACAGTGACTCGACTCATGTTTTTGTTGACAGGTTACACCTCACATTTGTTGGTAATGGTCTGACAATTTGTTAGTCATACCACCGCAACCCTGCTTTCTCATTTGTCAGGCGATGACTGCCCCAGAGTCCAGTGCGGCCATGATGAAGAATCAACTTCAGCGAGGGCAAACACTGGATGCTGCACTTGATGTTATGAGTGTCCAAGCAGGACTTCCTGCCCCAATTGCCAGCCATGCAAAGGCTGCCCAGGATGCAGCAGCCAGTGGATCTCACAGCCTAGCTTCAGTTGCAGTGGCAGCGGCATCGAGCAAACCTGGCAAACGACCTGCAGATGCATTGCTTGAACCACTCAGTGAAGAGCAGCAGAAGAAGTACAAAGCGTTTTGGGATCAGTTCCACATTCAACCCACTCCGCATACTACATTCTTCCTCCCTGATGGGACCCCATGGAAGGCACCACCTGTTGCAGAAACACATTTTGCTGAACCAGCACCATCACAGCTTCAGACAAGTGCCACACCAAGCGCAGTGCCCGCCCAAGCAACACCAGCCGCCCCAGCCATACCCACAGAAATGGCACCAGTAGAGACAAAGGTTGAACTACCACCTTCAGGAACACCTGAAGTACCAGTACTGGAGAAAGTTGATGTTGCGGCGCCAACACTTCCAGCTCCACCTGCAGAGATACCAGTGGAAACAAAGGGCGAGGCAGTTACGCCAACACCACAACCTGGAGTGGAGACGAAGGTTGAGGAACCAGAGACAAAGGTTGAGACACCGCAAACCCCAGTAGAGACATTGCCTCAGCAGGCATTGCCAGTGGAGACAAAGGAGGAGACACACCATGTGGAAACTGGAACAAAGGTGGAGGCAGCACCGGCACTGCCTCAACTGGCACTGACAGTTCAACAGACACCAGTACCAGTTCAGCAAGCAACACCTACGCAGACAGGGCAAGTTCCACAGGAAGCACCAGCTGCCAACACAGACCTGGAAGTGGTCCGAGCTGGCACACCAGCAGTGGTACAACAAGCACCACCCATCACACCACCTGTTCAACAGACATCGCAAGTGCAACAGCCAGCACCAGCAC
>DF244769.1:0-23553 GCA_000507305.1 Breviolum minutum Mf 1.05b.01 | reverse complement strand
CACACACACACACACACACACACACACACACACAACAACAACAACAACAACAACAACAACAACAACAACAACAACAACAACAACAACAACAACAACAACAACAACCACCGCCACACTCCACCCCATGCACCCCCAGGGTGGCCTGAAATACCTTGGGTGGTAAAGCTGCTCTTTGGCGCCATGTGCGTAGGGGCATTGAAAGCCCTGTCCAGATGGCAATGACCATTTCTGGTGGGTTCATTAGGGGATTATTAAGGGATGATGGTGGTTTATTAATCCCTTAATAAAATGATGGGTTGATGACTATCTAGTCAATTTGAATCCTTTCCCCAATTTTCGGGGTGAAAATAAAAGATATTTGAAACCACCACCTGGATGATGTGGGGAAGGAGCAAAAGTGGAGGAGAAATATAGCATCTCCTATCCAGAGAAGGAGAAACTCATGCAACTGATGCTGCTTAATACAACTCCTGTCAAGTAGCTCACAATGGTAGGATTGGTAAAACTCCCATTTTCAATAGGACATCCCACCAATTGAAGGTACAATTTTCCAGTCATCTAGCTCCTTCGGATTCACGGTGTTCAATGCCCAAGCAAGAAGGGTGTGGTTCTCTAACGTTTTTTGCAAGCAGTGCTTACAACCCATCTGAAAAGATATGCACTTCCACCTCCTCCACCCTCCACCTCCACCTTCCCCCCCGAATTTCCACACATTTTTCTTTCTTGGCTTTTTGTTGTGGACAACTGCAAAATGGAGAACATCAAATTCATGCACCCAATCTGGGCAACTTAAGATAGTTCCTAAACCTGAATGTTTCGGGGGTTTTGGGAGGATTCCCTTACTTTTTCCGCAATTGAAGGTGACCTCGGCTGTGCCCAGGGACCAATGTGGTCGTTCTGTTCCTTTCCGTACCCCCGGAATCCCATGTTTCCTTTCGGAAAAAAACACTGCCACCTGTGGACAACGCTGCTCGTAATCCAGACTTGGATCCTCCAGACGTCGAATGTGGGTCATTAATGAGGGGAAATGGTGTGGATCTCAATGGTTCAATGGTGAAGGTGAGGTTTTTTAAAGCCAAATCCTAGTAATTCAGATAGTACAGTAAAAAAAATCATCGGCTCACTCAAAAAAAACTGAACTATGATGCGATCATCTTGCGAAAGTCTGCATGCTATGACAGGTTCACTTCCCTTAAAATACCCAAGAACTCGCGACCAGCGAGTTCAGGTGGGAAAACCCCGTTCTGTCAGGCTTCTAACCTCAATTTTTTCTGGGTTTTTCCCTTGGAATTCTCTTAGTTTCTCCCGCTACTCATAGGCTTTGATATATCCCATGTCGTTTTCGGAGAATCAAAAAAAAACCTTTTTCGGGAATCAACCTCCAGGAAAGTGAAAGAAAAGCGGTCTCCAAGTCCTTCTTTGCCCAGTGAGGACAAGGCTGAGGGCCATAGCCAATCGAAAGCTTTCTGCGAGCATCCTGGAGCAGCTTTTGGAGCAGCTTTTGATCAGCTGCCGGCGGCTTTTGTGAAGATTGAAATTTTCAACCCCAAAAAAACAAATGGGTGTTTCCAAAAATAGGGGTACCCCAAAATGGATGGTTTATAATGGAAAACCATATTAAAATGGATGATTTGGGGTACCACTATTTTCGGAAACATCCAAATCCAACAAGATTTGCCTGAAAGTTATTTGGGAGTCACAACCGACTCCTTGTTGTTGGTTGGGGGGGGAAGCGCCAAACATATGCTTAGCTCTCGACTATTATTCTGAAGGAGAATCTTAGGTTTCTCAAGATGTCCCAACGCTTCCACAAGGATTTCGGCCCCCTTCCAACATCCCAGGTGCCTGGTAGTTGTGAGCATAGACGCAATTCTGCCAGTCGTGCTGAACGCCAATTGGGCACCATAGTGTTTTGTATTGGTACCTGTCTTCCCACCGAAAAGCTTTCGGTGAAAAATCTCCCCCAGACCTGCGGTTGGCATTGAAAATCGCCAAAAAGTGAGGTATTTATTGAAGTTTGCTTCTTGCAACTAGGTATGTGTCTATTATATACATAAATATATCTACACATATACATTTATACATACACCTGTGAAATTAAATGTAGCCCCTGACCAAAAAAAATGGGAAGACAATCCTTTCCTTTTTTGGGTCCCGGCAAAAAAAAATCAGGGGCTAACTTTAGTTACTTCCACCAAAATTTGAAGATTCCAAAACTGGGACTATACCGACATTGTGACACCCTCTGTGGTCCACAAAAACCATAGCTTTTGGATACTTTTGGTGAGGGTACATCTCGAATGGGAACTCTTGGACCCCGACTTGGAAGATCATCCCATTTAGGATCCGTTAGGATCACCCCCTTTTTGTTAGCCTAAGTTTCATGATCATCCCCCATAGAGATCAATAGGAGTTGATTGACCCAATCGTACATATATCCTATATACCCCCCCGAAGTTTAACATCTCGCCCCTGAAAAGTTACCGAAACCCAATAGGGAAGCCGGATCGTCTTCCAACCGTGATTTTTCAGGGGCTTTTGCTGTTAAACTTTGGGGGGGGGCTATCCCAATGACAACTCCCCAAATGACGGATGAATTTGTTTGGAAAAAACCACCAAACGGGCGAACATGAAGAAGTCTTCCGTGAGCACCTCGGGCACCTCCGGATGACGCTGAAAGGGCTGAAAGGTGAAGGATGATTTTTCAAAAAATGGTGCAACTCAACTCACTTAATTAGACTTCATTGTTTTGGGAACCGGGTATCCTTTTAAGGGCAACATTCTCATGAATCTTGTGATGGTTTGTGCAAATCGTACGAGATAGTTGTTTTTTTTACAGTCATTGGTTTCACTTGATCTTCGGCAAGGACCTCCGGAAAGTTGTAGCATTTACGGAGTTATTTTCGTTGGAAGCAACTGTTGATGAAAGAAATCCGGCTAACCACCTGGGATGGTGCTAAAACCTTGTAAATAATGGGAAAAAGTTACCAACCTCAACTGGTGTAGGATATCTCCATCAACAGTAGGAGGATGTTAGGAGTTTCCGATGTTTTGGTAACATTGCACAAAGGTGCGCTTTGAAGGATTGGAATGTATTCTAGCTTTGTTTTTTGGAAACATATACACCAAAATGGAAACTGGACGAAACGGAGACTGAAAATGATGGGCTTTTGAACAGTTTTTTTGCTTCCAAAAATGCTTGGTTTGGGTATCAATCTTAAAATTCAAGGGTGTAATATAGAATCAAACAATCTCAGGGAGTCATTTCACAACCTTTTGGGGAACTCCCTTGAAAGTGGATGATCCATCCCAAATTTTTGGCTGGTTGCTGCTGCTAGGCATGGCAAACTTCTCTTATCAAACCCCCACATCTATCCCACACTTTCTCAGAGGTGAGGTGATCAGAAAACAAAAATGCTCGCTTTCATTCTAAAGTTCCAAGTCGTTCGCCATTCAACAAGAACTGTTCATTAACTTTTCTCCAAACTTCAACTAAAAATGCTCCAAAAACTATTCAAAAGTCCAGGCAATTTCCATGTTCACCCCCCGTTTCGGCAACATCCAGGGGTAACCACCACCCCCTCCATGGAAAAAATCGAAATTCCACATCAATCGCAGCAAAAAAATAGGCAAAAAAACCTTTTTTCCACTCCCCCCTTTTCGCCTGTTGTTCTTGCGCCTCAGTCAGTAGCTCCGTTTGCGCTTCCTCCAAGTGGAAAGTGGTGGCTGGCTGAGTTTCGGGTGGCGTTGAACTCACGGGCGTGTGAACGGGTGAAGGTGATTCAAATCCCTTGACCTTTTAGAGATGTTCCAATTGGAGGGTGTTGCCAGTTGGGAATTTGCCAATTGGGAATCCCTATGTGAAAAAGAATTCCGAAATAGAGATAAAACATCCTAAAGCCCCCAAAGAAAAGGTCACAAAAAAGCAGGAGGGACTTTACCATGGCATAGAATCTGACCTCGTTTTTTTGGGGGGTGGATATAGGTTTCCTTAAATTCGCTTCTTAGGTTCAACAAATTGTTATGACCAATAGCTGGAACTTGTCAACTTTTTGCCCCTGAGTGAAAACTAAGATGACTGGCAGGAAAAATTCCCATGTTCAACAGGAAATACATCTTCAAATGGTGACTGTTCCATTGTCATGTCAGTTTTCGGGTGGTAACTATAATCAAGTTTTGTTTTGGTTCCGTGGCCTTCTACCTCCAAAAAAAAAAACTTCGCACCAAGATAGACATCCAGAACTGGAGGGCATGATTTATGATTCTTATCATAGAAATCTAAGGGAAACCCAGCAATGCGACCCCAGGGAATAAGGCATTATTCAGGGATCATGGTGGTTAACAAGGTTGGCTGGATTTTTGATCCATCAACAGTAGTAGGTCCAATAGAAAATGGAAACATGCGGATGCATATATCGGGAAGCTCTTGTAGAAAAAAGGGCGTTTTCCAACCAGCTGTCTTCGTTTTCTGGCTGTATGTTTCTATTCGTTGGTTTACGAAAAAACACCGTGATCAATGGATTATTCAGGTTCTTGTAAAGGGTGGTATATACCTGTATATAATCCCCTAGAAGGCAATATATATATATACCGGGTTTCTAAGCGGTATACACTGCCAATAGGGTGATATATATATATATATATATACTACCTACCGACCCTTTAAAAGATGAGGTTTTCATGGCAGGCTACCTCCGAAGTTCGGACCTGTTTGAAGTACAACAAGTCGCTTGAAACCAACCAGATAGTCTCCCTGAAACCTAACATACGACGTTGATGGATGGTTCAGAAATCCCAAGGCCAACCACCTTTTGGATCATGCTAAAACCCCTGGTAAATCCAATGGGGATAAACTACCAGTACCTCAACTGGTTAGCCGGATTTCTGGTTGCCATCAACAATATTTGCTGAAAAAAATGAAAAATTCCCAACAGGGAACTTCATCTGAACCAACCATTGATGATTGCAGGGGTGACGAGCTGTTGAACTTTGAGAATATCTATATATATCCTACATATTGTCCATGGAGATGGTAGTGTCTAACCTACATGAATGATATAGGGGTGTTTCCTTAAATGGTGGTACCTCCAAATCATCCATTTTAATATGGTTTTCCATTATAAACCATCCATTTTGGGGTACCCCTATTTTTGGAAACACCCATATGTTCATGATAAAGTATCCCTGGAAGTCCAACGTACCATTTTTTGATAAAGGGTCGGTTCTCGTAACCGTAAACCACAATTTTTGGTATTCATCATCCAAAAGGAACCACCACTTTGAAAATGGTGGCAACGACTGCCAAGGAAGTATTTACTAAGAGTTCGCACCTGAAAACGTGCCATCCCAAAATAAAACTAGTATCCAACCATCCATTTTCAGATGTCAACTGTTAGTTCCCTGAGGAGGGTAGTTTTATAGGGTCCCGGGTCTATACCCCATTCGGTTGCTATATACATCTTCCCTCATCTTCCCTCATCTTGCCTCACGCGAGTGTGCAAACTCACAGCTGGCACCACGACGACACTGAGCAGCGGGTCGTGGTGGGTGAGCTTGAGCCACGAAAAATACCATGGTTGGTTGGGTTATATAAGGGATGACATACTACTCAGTTTTATAGGGATTATTTCATAAGCCATGAAATAAGGATCCCGTCATTCACCAACCAGTATAATGGAAAGTAGGATGGTTTTTTTCGTGGCTCACTTGAACAACATAAGGTTATTTTGTTGGGACTCTTGCTTTTCCCACCTTTGGATAGTTGGATATATTTTTAATGGAACCTCTTCAAAAGCGAAGCTGAAGCACCACCTTTTTCTGGTTGCAAAAAAAAAAAACGCCTTCTAACCAAACCAGGGTCAGTTTTTGGTCACTCCTCAAGTTTGGACTTCCGACCTGGCCCACGTTTGGAAAAGAAGCACAAAAGCGCACTTTGCGTCGAACCATCCTGGTGTGAAGGTTAAACGCCGATGGACGTGGTCAGCTTTGGATGAAGTTTGATCGACGTTCACCAAAAAAAAACATGTTGAAAAAGGGGTTTGGAAAAGGGACAAAAAAAACAAAAAATCATGGAAAAATCGTTTGGAGTTTTTGTTGGCAACCGGAAGCATGGCGGTTCTAATGCCAAGGTGAAGTTACCAACAGTACTGTAGGTAACATGGCTTTGGAGGAAGGAAACAGGACCTGGTGTAGTCCTAAGGTGTCGTGTCATCATCCAAAGTCGCAACAAGACAAGTTCTTACAGTGGTCCAGGGGATCAGTGGAATCTAGCTGTTGCCATGGCTTTGTCAAAGCAAAACAGAGGTTCAAGGAAAATTTAAAAAAACTGAAAGATCTCTACATAAGCTTTAATAGTAGATCATAGCATGTTTCATTGACATCTTCCCCCACCCAAGAACACTGTTTTGTCAGAAAAAAACACAGATTTCAATATTCAACATAAATATATTTCGTATTTCTCGGTATTTCTCAAACTCTCCCCACAGGCTTCTCAAACCATCAACCGATGGGTGCATTTATTGAAACTCCAAAGCCGGCCCACCTCTGCGGATCCTCGACCTGTTGGGGGTGGTGGATGCTGATCATGATATGACACCAACCCAAACCATGCACTATCTTTGTTCGGGGAAAATCCCATCAAAACTACCATACAGTTGCATTGTTTTGATCCCCCTCCCAAATAGGTACAGTAATTTGATGATCCCAGTCTTTACCTGGCCAGCCGTCCGAAAAGTAGGGAATGACCAGGGAATGAGTCAAGCTACATCTGGTTACAGTATGATGTGGATGAAACTTCCCGAACTTCTCTTTTCTTTTTTAGGCCAGTAACAGTTAATTCCCACAAAAAAACACAAAAAGAACACTTTTTCTGCAAATGTTTTCGAAAACGTGTTTTTTTTCCTTGGAATGTGGAGATGTTTATTGACTATTGTAGTACCTCTTGGGTGGTTGGTTTTTTCTTCCATCCTGGATACCAAATTTCGAGGCTTCACCCACCAGTGGTGTCCAAACCTACCAATTCCTCCCACCCTGGAGACCACCACAGGCAGAGTTGTCAAATCAAAGAAAAGATCCAACTCTTCCCCAAATCATTGTGCCATGGGCCATCCAGGTTAGATGCATTTGAATCATAGCTTCGAAGAAAACGAGTCAATCTGGCAAAGAAGACCACATGACAAAGAAAAAAAGGACCCCGTTCCTTTTCCTTCGCGCGTTGGCAATCATTAACACCTTTTACATCAAGAACGAATTTAGTTCCACTTGTTTTTGGCTGAATCCACACTCACCTTCAATCTTTTCCACTTGTTTTTGGCTGAATCCACACTCACCTTCAATCTTTTGGCAACCACTTTCCAGTTGAATTTGGACTTTTTGTCTTCTTTCATCACCTTGAGCTTGGTGATTTGGTCTTCCGTCCATTCGCCTTCAACCTCAGCCGCCTCAGCCTCACAAGGACGTTTCTTCACAGACTTCGCTGACTTCGGCTTTGCCGGAGCCGCACTTGGGGCACTTGAAGCTGTCTGGGGTCTCCGAGGTCTCCGACCTACAGGCGGAGCATGGCGTCCCGCTTCGTCCTCCACTTTGCGGCCTTGGATTGCCAACTCGGCCAAGTGCCAATCATTTCGATCAGTTTGCGCTTGAAAGTCAGCAGTTGGCAAGGGAAAGCCCAACTTCTCCAAGAAGCCACGAGCCAATGCGGGAGTTTTTTCATAAGACTTGCCCAATGAGAACAGCACCACGGCATAGCGTCGACCCTGAAATTCCAGTGTGCCATGGTATTCTGTTGCCATCAAAGACCTGGAGGCTATGGACGTCAAGCTTTTGGCCACGGATCACATCTCCACACTTTCCGATTCCCTCAATGTCCTCGTTGAGCGTATAGGTCTCTGAGCCATTCTCATCCTCCACGAAGGTTTCTCCTCCTGTGTAGTTTCCGAAGCCACGAATCCCACTAGGTCCTCTATTGTTCTTGTCCCTGTGCAATTTTGACCGCAAGTCCTTTGTTATTTGCATTGTAGTTGCATCAAGGTCGAAGCCCAGGAGTTTAAAATACTGCAAAATCTTCATGATCAGCTTGCGATAGCCATAAGTGTCCATGGAAGGCATAGGTATGCCCCGCCAATGGGCACTCGAAACAAGCCCGAAGGTTTTTTGCAAGCTGGTCCTTTTGCCCGTTGGTCTCACGTTTTGTCTGGAGCTGCTTTCCCATTCCTTGTCGGGAATCTTCTCCAAGTCTGCCAGGATCTCTCTCTCGAGCTCTTCTGCACTGACTTTTGGACTGAAGGAGACTGAATCGTAGTCACAAATCTTGGCAGAGAAGAGCGCCATCTGAGAACGGGCAAAGCGTTTACCCAACTTGCAGCGATTTTCAGGCATCAGAAGCCTTTCCTGTGAAAGTTGAGTATTCTCAGCAGGTTGGGTGAGCTGCTCCTCTGAAGAGTCATCACCTGTGACCTCTATGACCTTCTTGGAAAGCTCCAACTCCATAGGATGAAGCGAATAATCCTCATCTTCCTCCTCTTCCAAATTCTCCTCCAGTTGCCTCTTCACTTCCTCAACGACCTCTGATTTAATATACTGAGTGGCATCTAGATCCATGGCTTCTTGGAGTGGGGAAAGCGATCCTTCTGCGAAGGTGCTGCGAGAAGTTTGGCATAGCTCAAACATGATCTTCTGTTGCGATCTCCATTCATTCATTGTCTTCGCCATCTCATCATGCAAGTTCTCCAACCGACAGCTCAGCTGCCAGCCGCATCGCTTCATCTAGCTTGCCCAGATGCGAGTGTGGCTGGGGCGTGGCCATGGCTGGAAAGCCGCAATCCGAAGCAAGACTTTCAATCTGTTTCAATATGTTTCAAGACCTTGTTGCCTTGACATCAAAAGTCTTTTCTTATTGTTTGCATTTTACTTGTTCAGGGTGGAAAATGTCATTCTCGACAGTCGCAACAACAACAACAAAAAACCTGTTCCAAACAATCTCAGGTCCCATTCGTCTGGAAAAAGTGACCGTTTGAACCGTGGACGGAGTGGAGGTGGATGGTTTTCACTTACCTGGTTTGTTAATATTTGAGCACTTCACGTGGAACTGCAAAAGAAACAAAATCAGGCATGCCACATAGACCTCCAATTGAAATCTGAAGGATTTTCCGAACCTTTCAAAGAATTGGTTTCTGTAAAAAAAAATGTCCAGCAAACAAAATAGAAATCTTCGAAGAAACTCCCGGCAATGTCATGAGACATACCATGCTTGGAGTGATAGAGATTCCAAGTCATCAGTTTCGGTCAACGATTTGGATTTTCATGCCCAAATCTTCTCAACATTCCTTGGACCGATATCACAACCCCCCCCCCAAAAAAAAAACAGGATGCAATCATCACCTCTACATCAGGATGATGACATTAGGAAGCAAAAAAATTAGGATATATAGGGAATCCGAAATAATAAACCGACTCAGTTTAGTGACTGGCATCCTGGGGCGGGGGGTGGGTTTTGCCCCTTGGAAATGTTCAAATCAGGCACCAACCCAACCCATCATCTGGAGATGGCCTCATTTGCACCTGGCAGGCCCAGCAGATGTCAGACACGGATGGAGACTGGTGCTACATGCTGACAACCTGAAAATCACCAGGCATTAACTCTTAAACATGAACCGGTAAACTCCAGAAAACTGGCAACATAGCGGTAGCGGTGTGTTGAATCCCCACCATGAATTTTGTCGATGTATGGATTTCCTATTGGAAAAGGTGAATTTCCAGCCCAGCCAGCCAGCCCATGGTAGTTTAACTGGAGGCCTAGAAATTGTCAACCTCCAAAAACTAAACTCTCAAACATGTGGAGTCACTTCTGGAGTACACCGCTACACAAATAGGCTGTGCCCTCATCTAATACCCAACTTCTGCAAAACGCGGCAACAGATGAACCAGAAAAAAAAAAGTTGAACATCTTCCCGAGACAATTTTTTTCTTGAAGATCTTTTTCACTTCCGAGGACGGTGTCATGATTTTCGTGTGCCAAGAATCATAACTTCAAACAACCCTCCGGTAAACTAACATAGCAATGGAAAATCCACCTATTCCAATAGGAAATACATCTACATTCATGGTGGATTTTCCAGCCAGCTATGTTAGTTGATCCCGGAGTGAAAAACATTTTGGGATTCAGATTTTCCCACTCTTCCCTTACAGATAGCCAAGGAAGCCTCATCCTTACTGATCTTCCTCACTGGTTACACGGTTACACTCCCTATAAACTAACACTTTGTCCCTGAAAAATAGGCTTCGAAATTTCCCCCAAAATATGAAAGGCTTGTCTTGTCTTCCAAGCATGAAAATGTTCAGGTGTTTTTGCTTGCAGTTAGTTTCAGGGAGAGTAGTAATACATACACGTCCCACACTACTATCTGTCACGGCAGGACGTACATCCCGGATCCCCAGGATGCCCCGGATCCACCGTTTCGGTTCTTTTTGTTGGGCAAACCTCCATAGACCAGCAACCAGTAGGAATACGTTTCTGGCGCCCAGCTTCGCAACTCTTCCTGGTGACAATACACCGAGGTCGGTTGGTCCGTTGTCCATTCGGGTCCAAGAAGAACCAACGAACAGGTATGCATACCCCCCCGAAAACTAACATGGAACCTGAAAATGATGGTTTCCAAAAGGAATCTCCTCTTCCAGGGGTTCATTTTCAGGTTCCATGTTAGTTTTCCAGGGTGTAAGGTAGACATGTTCGAAAGACAGGTAAAGTAATCAAGTCTCATCCACGAACATGTCTACAATCTGCAGTTTTCCTCCACAATGATGAAGAGACTCCTTTTGGGATGTTTTTCATCCGGCAAGAAAACCATCTGGTTGAATCTATGAAACTCTTATGAAAAGTAGGATATTCTCCATATCAACGGCTTAGTTGGATTTCTTTCATCAACGGGAGAACTTGCTTCTCGGTATCTGAGCAGGTGGAGCAGTGAACAAAAAAAATGATGAAAAAAAATATTAAGTTGTTTCGGTCCGAAATGATCATCATCCCTGGAAACTCACCGGCTGGAAGAAACGAACCACCACAAACCCCCCCTCAGGAGATCATCTAATATAAGCAAGTTTAAATAGCATTTTCCAGTTTTTGACCCGCGTGACAAACCGGTTGGAACAACCAAGAAACACAAACAAAAAACAAGATCACAGAACCATCCTCCGGAAGGTCCTGTGAAGACTCCACTTGTTTTTTTCAAGCATTTCTATTGGTTTCATGGGGAAAGACTTTCAAAATTATCCAACCACAAAAAGTGCTCTCTAAAATGAGGTTGTACTTCAGTCTAAAAACAATACACCCCCGAAATTTAATACAGCCCCTGAAAATTGATGGTTGGAAGACTACTTTCCTTTTGGTAAGGCCTATTTTCATGGGCTCTGTTAAATTTCCGGGGTGTATATCCTATCAGGGTTCCCTTCTTTGTCAATGGGAATTGTTGGTCCTTGGTCCATGGTCTAAGTCTGTAGGATGGAAATGGTTTACACTGTACATGACCTGAAGTTCCACTTGGGGGGGGTTCCTAAAATGGTGGGTTTCCCCAACAACCATGGGTTTTCCTACTAAAACTGATGATTTCGGGGTGTGAAATGGAGCTACCACCATTTAAAGAAACACCCATTTAAGGTTCTTTCAACCATGCAAGGTGAGATTGCAAAATGCTTGACTCCCATTTTAGATGTACTTAGTCCGAAGAACGAAGCCTCAATAGTGTTCAGCTGCATCCCATTCCCATCCTTCCCCCCTATCAACTCCCCTCCTCCTCATGGGCGAAGCAGCAGATTTCCTCACAGCAAATCTACGACTCCAAGCAGCGGAAACTTCAGTGGTAAAATTGAAACCCTTCTTGTCATCCTCTTTTTGGTACATGATCGATTCCTATCTCTGTTTGGGGGTTTCCTAAAATGGTGGTACCCCCAAATCATCCATTTTGATAGGGTTTTCCAGTATTAAAAAAAAACATTTTGGGGTACCCCTATTTTTGGAAACACCCGTTTCTTTTTTGATAAGCCACTTCCATCTGATGGAAGCCACCTTATTCTGGTAGGCAACCTCTCAACTTCTTGTTGGTGGTTTGTGTTGGCCCATAAATTCAGTTTTCAGATACTTATACTTCTTAAACTCCAAAAAAATACTGATTAGAGTCGATTTTTTCAAGCTTTCAGATAAGTTTTTTTTTAAACTCAAAATAAGTCCATGCGAGTCATTTTTGTGCGGCCATTTCTGCGGCAAAACTGTTCGGTGTCTCAAAACTAACCTAACCCTAACCTAACCCTAAGCTAACTCTAATTAACCCTAACCCTAGCCTAACCCTAACCTAACCTAACCCTAACCCTAACCTAACCCTCACCTAACCCTAACCGTTAGAGTGTCATTTTTGTTTCGGTCATCCGCAAACTCTCAACGTTTCCACCCTTTGAACAACCACGGAGCACCTGGCCACGGCAACCTTTTCCGTTGCACCTTTCGGGGAAGTTGGGGGTTTTCAGGCACAGGTGTGACCCGTGACCCGGTGTGGTCTGAGGACCCTTTATACAAAGAAATGGGGTGAAAAAACCATTTAAGCTTTAAGAGAAGGGAATTGTTGAAAAAACTTTACTTCATGAAAATCATGATTTTTGGCTTTTGATGACAGTTTTTTTTGAAGAAAAGGTGATATGCTTTGTGTTGTCCCCCCCCCTTTCCGAAAAGTAATAGTCACAAGTTCGAATGGTTTTTTTCTGTACACGGATTTTTGGGAGCCCCAAAAATGTTTCATGTCATCCTGGTGGTGACCTTTTTTTGGGGGGGAAGGGGGTTTCCACCCCAAGGTATGCTCTTTTTTGGGCCTCCTTGCCTCGATTATACTTCCAAATTGGACCCTCTGGTCACCTAACACATCGCCCATGGAAAATCACCATCTTTCCTGAACAAGCACCATCAAAAATGGTTGATTTTTTGTATGGGCTATGTTAGTCTACTGGAGGGTAGTAGACAAAACATGAAGCCAACACAAGCCCAAGTGCCGAGTCACTAACCCCACAAACCACCTGCCACTCAAAATCTCCTCTTCCAACTGTGCATTTAAACGACTACAAAAAAGGATCGTACAGATTTTTGGTCGCAAAAAAATCTCTTTTCGTTGAGTTTACCTCCACATCAAACAATGGACTCCAAGAAAATCCCAACTCTTTTCCGCAAGACCTGCGCGTCTTGAATTTTGCCGGATGGTAGGATATCTCGTCACGGCTGTGTGCGAAGACCTGGAAGGTGAAAAAGCGTCGTGCGGGAGTTGTGAGCTTTTATGGGTTTCACCAGATTTCCGGTGGAAGAAATGGTGCTCAAGTTGTTCCATCCAAAGAATCTGTGTTTCTTTTTTCCTTCCCAGCTGTTGTTGCCATAACCGACAAGCATCCCAAACAAACCAAAAAGCTTGGGAAAGTTGGGGAGACCCATGGTGGTATGTCTTTTCAGGCAAAGACCCTGTGAAAGTCTGGTAATGCATCAATGAGAGGGAATCACCAAAAAATTCCCAATCTTTGATGATCAAAAATGGAAGAGCTCGACCGGTAAATGTGCCTGGGGTGTTTATCGTCCTTAGGGGGCTGGTCATCCAACACTTGTGAATCCTAATTATGGGTGTATATACTCCTACTATGGGACTGGTGACCATCCCGATAGGACTTTTTGGACCAAGGCTTCACAAAGTCAACACTTTGGGATGTGAAAAAAGTTTCAACATTTCTTGGCTTGTAGAAGGTCATGGCTAAGTCGTAAGTTTTTGCCCCTCTTGCTGGGGCTACATAGGTGTCCTGTCCGTTTGGACGCCTGGCACCTTCCCATCAAATTTCTCTCTCTGTGGTTTTCTTAGAGGTCAAAGTTTTTGATATTTTCGAGATCTACAACTCAATTGCTCACCCATTTCGTGGTGAACATTAAAATGATACCAACCCCAACCTTGATTGCACTATCACAAGTGAGGTTTTTCCCTCAAAATGACGCATGGCTTTGGTATATTTCATGGCCCCTCCCAAAAAAAATGGGTCCCATTTATATAAAATTCCCTGTTGGTTTGGGCAACTGTTCCACCAAAAAAAAAGAAATCATCCCATCCCATCCCAAGCACCAAAAAGAAACCACCCCAACATCTGGGCCAAAACTCCGGACGCAGTCATCTCCGTCCGGGCACGCAGAAGCTGATGTCATGCTCTGGCAGGCCATATCCCAATACCTGCTGGTTTCTCTTCTTGTTTTTTTCCGTTTCCTTAAGCTCATCCAAAAACTTGGAGGATCATCCCATGATTCGTAACTCGTTAGCAACTATGGTGATCGTAAGTCCCCAGTTGCTGGGGTTGTGACCCCTTCCAAATGGCCTTTTCATGGCTTATAAATGGGGTTACTAACCACATACTAAATGGAATCATCCTTCAAGAAGTGGTTCGGCTTTTTGGTTGTGCCAACAAAAAAAAGACTCGAAAAAAATCTTGCACCATTTTTTTCGAAGTTCGAGGGGCCCAAAAAACACACCAAATCTCACGCACCAACAGAATTGGAACTTTGGGAGTCAACAAAAGGAGTTCCAGAAGAAGAGGTGCCCAAAATTAACCCTTCGAAGTTGCAGGTTGGACCTGTGCCGACAAGAACAACACGGCATCCATCTGAATTGCAATGGGTTTTTGTTGGCGAATCTGCCAATTAGGACCTGCCAAAGTTGGTTCAAGTGCTGATATGTCTTTCACTCCAAAACAACCAATGAGTATCTAAACACTGATCAAAGATTGTGCATGTTTTAGGTGGAGAATTTTTCACATCTAGCTTCCAAGCATAGCTATTAAAGAACTCAAGCAACACCAGTCTGCTTTTTCTCACTGGAAAGCATCAATATCGAATTTTATGTTCAATTTGAAAAGGCTGAAGCTTTAGCTTTAACAGGGCGAAAGGGTGTTTTTCCAAGCACCAAACAGAAATGGGACGCGAAGGTCCACTAGAAAATCAATGATCAATCTCCTTACAATCGAGACGACATATTTCATATTGCGATTTTTTGCGTCTCTAAATAATCATCCGAATCTAAGGTACACCCGCAATGTTTCATCAAAGGGTTGCGAACCCATCATTTTAATAATCCCCTAACATGGCCTTATTTTGTGGGGGGAGGTCCTGAATTTTTCTATCGGTTTCATCCCAGAATGAACCTTTTACTACCCTGTGATTTTGAGGATTCGAAAGGCTTCTTTCAATAGCTCCTTATTTAGGGTCGGAAAATGTGAATCATCCCTGGCTCCCTAGCGTCTCCAATATCACAGGGTAACTATCTTAAAACATGGTCTTGTTCACTTAGTCTTGCTTTTAAAAATCCGCCAAACAACCCCTTTCCACGTCCCCGGCGCACCGCAACCGTCCAGACGCTGTGACGGCAGGGCGGCGACGCTGAGAATCGAAATGATAGCCTTAGCGAGCTCCCTGAGGGATTGAAATCAGGTTCCCTGCATGAAAAACGAAGAGATGATGTTCACTTTACCTACTTAGTTCCCACTTTTTTGGGCATATTCCTATTGAGATTCCATGTTTACATGTTCAGGTGATTCAGCAGTTTGTTTTTGAGGATGTGTAGATGTTTAAGATGTAAAGTTGATTGAGAAAAGTTGATAAAATTTGAGAATTAGGGAAGATATGGAAGATGATCATTACAATCGTAAGACAACTTCAACTTCACCAAATCAAAGATGGCAGATTCATCACCAAAATTTTACGTCAAAAAATCACCTGGAAAGACAAGACTTTTTTCATTTTAGGTCCTTGATTGCCAAGGGCTTCAATGGCTCTTCCAATCTAATCTCCCATACTTCTGCCTCGATGTCCGGCTTGATTTCTCCACATCCAAAATCTTCACTGACTCCACCAGCAATACAACGAAAACGATTTCGGGCTTCAAGTTCATCCGAAAAATGAGGGATTTTTTGGCTCAGAGCATTCCATTGATATACTGATAAGACAAAAAAAAACACTGCAGTACTTCACCAACCCTCTAGTCTTTTTTGATAATCTCCATGTCAGTCTACGTATTCTACAGATACTGTTGATGAAAGAAATCCGGCTAACCAGTTGATATCTAAGGTTTCATATATATATATATATATACATAGGTGGTTAGCCGGATTTCTGAACCATCAACAGCATGATTTCCCACACACCCAACAAAAAAAACAAAACTTCCCACCCCTTGGGTCTTCCTGCAAAAGCATAAAGAGGTCTTGCCCCTCACACGGTGGAGCGCGCAGTAGCCCTTTTGAAACTCCTTGGTCGACTCGACCAAGTTCTTGGCGCCGAACCGAGCACAAGACGTGGAACATGTGGGAAAGGCTGCTGGGAAAACGCGTGACCAGACCCAATATCTCCATAGACTAGTGGAGAAGAATCTTGCATTTTACTCTGAGGGAGAAAGAGAGATCTATGAAATCATATGACATGTTGGTTCTGCATTTAAATGACGTTAGGAATAATTAAACCAAATACAAACTCTATGTATACATTTTATAGTATGAATACCATACATATATATCATACAACATAGCACTTTGCAAACCGGTAGGTCGTCCAACCTTTGCCCCCCAAACCAACCTCCACCAAACCATTGAACTCGGAACCCCTTGGTTTGAAGCCCCGAACTACACACGGCTGAACGTGGAAGCCCTGCAGAATAGCTCGGTGTGAGGACCTCAGAGGGGTGGAAATCACGGTCAAAAATCACCAGGGAACTTCGGATAAGTGGTGAACATAACCCCCATGAACCATGCCATGGGTTGCCATGGTATATTGATCCCTACATGCATGGAATGGTTGGATTTTTTATGGTTTTCATGTAGGGTAAATATACCAGTCAACCATGGATTGGTTGTTTGGGTAACCATTGGTGAATCCGTAAAGTCCCCCAATGGGACCCCGAGGTTGTTGGCAGGGCCTTTTCATGGCGTGGCTTATAGGGGAGTTACATACTCAGTAAGTTTATGATCCCTATTACCCAACCCAAACCAATGCACGATTTTTTGGGGGAGTTTCCCCTCCAATTTTTTTTAATACCATAAGTTTGCATGTATTGATTCACCCAAAAATGGTTCCCATTTGATGACCCCGGCAGTATTGAGCTGTGCGGTCTTTTTTGCAAGACAAATTGGGGGGGGGGTCCAAGAAATGGCCAAACCTTCGGAACAATCAAAACCTTCAGCCTTCAGAAATGTTACCCTTTCTGCCCATCATCGTGGTTCAGTGGAAAACTACCCTTAAAATGAAAGCTGACTACTGTTGGAGACAGCCCATTTTCCACTGAACCATGGTTATGGGAGAAAAGTGGTACCTGCAAACTTACGAGGTTCCAACTGAGTCATTCATCATTCAAGTTGGATTTGTCACTGTTTTTTTCCCCCGAAACTCGGGAAACTCGGGCTGTCCGGTGCAAAAAAAAAGAACAAAAGCCCACACACAACATTTCACAACATTCAAAAACAAATAATTCATGATTGTTGCAACCAACCAACCAACCAACCAACCAACCAACCAACCAACCCAACCAACCATCCAACATTCACATGGTTTCTCCCCCCAACCAACCCCTGTTGGGGGAGAAAAAAAAATCTCCCCCGGTTTCTCCCTTGAAGGGTTTCCCCGGCAGCTCTGCTAACGGACGCCAACTCGGCAAAAGCAACTCGCAAGCCTGGCTTTTTGGTGGCCCGTTGTTGGGTCCCGTTGGTTGTTGTTGGGGGGTCCCGGATTGGGCCCCAGGGAATGCTTCCTTCCCTATATATCTATATATATATAACTGCTCAAGCTGCCTTTTTCCATTGCCGTAGGATGTACCGCAGCTGCAACCCTTTGGATGCAGGAAACTCTTGACCAACGCAGTTATGAGGAGTCATATATATGGAAGAAAATAGCGGATGTATGATCTTTTCTGTTGACAGATAGGCAGGTTGTTTGTTTTTGCAGGTGTTGTTGTTTTAGTTCTTTAGGAGGGGGGTTTGTTGCTGTGGCTCAAATTGCCAATGATCCAGCCATTCAATAAATCATCTATAGCCGCCGACATTTAAAGTACCCCTAAATGCTAAGATTACATTAGCTTTAGCTTTCCATGTTTTATATCTACTCCAAATGGAAAATTGAAGCAATACACATCGTGGACTGTTTGATTTGTATACGTAAATATCTATATATACATACAATTCCATACTCACAAGATCAAATCTGAGACCAAAATCTGGAAAAAAAAACGTCCAAGCTGTTCCAGGGTACGGGCGAAAATCACAACTCCGTTGGAAACTCAATGATCTGTTGGCAAGGCAACTCAAAATGTCAATGAGACCTTTGTTGATCAACAGCTCATGTTTTTTTTGTCGCACCCATGACGAACTTTCAACCAGCGATGCAAGGGTGGATCGATCGAGCGAGTGCCTCCGTGTTTTTGGTCCCCAGCTACCCAACTACGTTTTTTCCCCGAAATCCAGGGTTAAATGATTGAGAAAATGGTGGGGGCCCCTTGGGATGGGGGCCCCTTAATAATTAACCCCATATAGAATATAGTGGATGTTTATTGGGCTCCAATCCCCTTTTAGAGAACTTTTTCGGGGCGTTAAACAGCTAGGGGCCCTCCATCCCAAGGGTACCGCCATTTTCCCTATGAGTAAATTTCTCCTTCTAAAAATCCTGAAGAATATGTGTCTAACAAAATAACCCAGCAAAAAACTCGTTCCACCTTCAATGAAATCCATCCCTCCAAAAATTTCTATCCATCCCATCCACAAACCAAGAAAACAGTCCCAAGATATCTTTGGTTGGGATATTTTCCTGGAAAACCGCCCGAAAAGTAAAGAATTTCGGCAAGTTTCATCCCCATAACCATGTATTTTTTCACGACTCATTCCCTCAATCCCTACTTTTCGCGCCAGAAAATGGGCGAAATTTTGTGAAATCTCACTGTCGACTTCACATATCTGTCAGGCTGCACCCAGTTTCTCAGCATCCTTTCCTTTTTTAGAGGGTGAAAATCCCACCTCTAAACGCGCACGAGTGAAGGCCGTGCACCATGCTGGTTCCTGAGACAGTGAAGATCATCCTATCTGCAAACACCCAGAAACAAGCATGGTCAAGCTGAAAGTACAATGCATTATTTGTATAATTTGTGGCACATATATATATATATATATATATATACCTAGAACCCAAATGACCCATATTTTGGAAGATTTGACCCATAAAATGGANTATATATATATATATATATATATATACCTAGAACCCAAATGACCCATATTTTGGAAGATTTGACCCATAAAATGGAAGGTCAACCCCCAAAAAAGAGGTCAAGTTGGGTTCTAGGCGTTCTGGGGGTATATATTATACATGCATGTATATAATATATATATATACACATACAGTGTGTATCATGTACACTGTATAACGTTTTTTTTCCCAAAGAGTCCGACCAGCAATCAATCAAAACAATGCCTTTTTTGGTCCGGTTTTTTTTCGGAGGTCCCACTCCAAAGTCATCCATTAAAAAAATGGTCAGAAAAATTGAAACAAAGGAGATACCCTCTGGTAAACAAACATAGCAATGGACTCATTCAGGGTCCGGTTTTCCAGCCAGCAATGTTAGTCTACCGGAATGTACCCCATTCATGGGTGAAAGTGGTGAGTGATGTTCAAGTTATTCATCTTTCTCACAAAATCTTCCCCAAAAAAAATCCGCACCTTCTGATCCATCTGTAGATCCATCTTTCTTGGCCCTGCATGGCGCTCCGCACGTTTTTTGGGGGAAAATGTGCAACTCAAGTTTCCGAAATTCGAATTCGCTGTCAGATCGCAAACTTCAAGAAACCATTTGATGACTTGAATTGTTCCCTGATACATGCAAATTTACCTCGTGATATGAAAAAATATGAAACACCATGTGTAAACATTCCAAACGAGTTCAATGTCTTTTCGATTTGTTTTACATAAAGAGAAACATCTTTCTGTCATCCTGGGTGGCAATCCAAAAACTGACCTCAACACCACTGTATACCAGCTCCATCTTGAAGAATCCACATTCAAAAGGAATGATGTTTGCAACCCCATAACCTTTTTGAGGGAACCTGAACCAACATTGTTTCCCCCCACCTTTTTTGCTGTCAAAAGCTGTCGAAAAAAAAATCCATGAGTTTGACAACAACCTCCAGGCATCCCCAGGCCTATTACATCTGGCCCTGTCATCACTTCCATGGGGAGGCCGTCGATGGTTGTCACCCCCCCCTTTGTTGCGGGCCGCCGATGCTTTTCGGTCGAAACGGTCCCCCGGCTGCGGCACGTTCAATGTGATACACGAGCATGAGAAGTTTCACGGTTCATCTCAATAATAACTGCTTGGTGGTTGAACCACCCATCTGGAAAATCTGCTCGTCAAATTGGAAAGAATCTTCCCCAGGCCCCAGGTAAGTAGGGCTGAAATTTTTACAAAATATTTGAGGTGCCACCACCTAGATATTAGTAGCGGTGATGTCAAAAACAAATACACTAAAAACTTGGTTAAGAACACGTACGACGTACGTACTGTGTAAACCAAAAACATCCAAACACCAACCAGAAAAAAAATTGCCCTATACCGGTCCCAAAAACGCTGAGTACTGCAGCAAAGGTCGCTAGTAAGTGCAGCTATTGGTGTTTTGTGAAGCCTTTGTACGGTTGATGTGTGGGTTGCATGTTTTTGTTCATGCGCAATCACCTTCAACGCTGAATCACATTCATTTTGTTGGTTTTAACTATGAAGGGGGCATCACATCTGAAAGTTGTGACCACACACGAACTCCCCTGGCCACATTTTTCCTGTTTAGGCCAGCAACACGTCATGTTCAGACTGACAACGGTGCCGTCGGAGCACTTGTCCTGCCGGCATCCTCAACGCCTTTCATCACTGTGAAATCCATAAGACCCTGGCTCCAAATTCCCAAACTTTGCGGAATCTAAATCAAATTTAGAGAAACAAATGAAACAAAGCGTTTCGAAGTTACCCTCCTTGAACTTGTTCTTTTGCCAGTGATGGCATACGAGCTGTGGCATCACGCGCGTAGTCAAACTTCAAAATCTGACATGCTGCCATCTGCCATTTTCATGTTTTGTTACTGCGGCAACCGGTCAACATCCCTGTGATTGCTGAAACAGATCGTTCAAACACTGCTCTTCCCGAAGCCTTGCAGCCATTCAAGCGCATGGCTACACTTTCTTGATCCCAGTCTTGATTTGCTGTGTGTTTATATACAGCACATCCGGGCAGCCTGCTCTGTGACACCAGGGGCACAACACGACTCAAGCCAGGCAGATCTACGATTTTCAGCCCCTTCCGGCAAGGACAAGCGGCGCAGAGACCTGTGACGCAGAGGAGATTTGATACCTGATCAAACGGAAGTATTCCGTGAAACAAATCCTGCTGAGTTTTGTGGAAGGCGGAAGGCAACTTCTCATTTACAACAACACACGTTACAAAAACTCCTGAAATGCACTTCGGGAAGCAGTTCGAAGAAAAACTCAAAAAAAAACGAACTATTGAGGCTGCATAGGACTTCAGAGTCACAATGGTGCTGGCTTAGAGTGCCAAAGCAAGTCTGCTGCTTCAGACGTCTTCCACAAATTTCCCAGCCTCTGCTTCAGTGAGGTCATGCTGGAAAAAAGTAACGGTCCTTGGCGGTTGCCATTCGAAGGCTGTGTGTACATGTGGTGTCCACCTCAAAGCTGACTTTCATTTGACAAACCTCTTGATATTTTCATAAAAATCAGGACTTGAATCAAAAAAAACGCGCCCAAAAGAAGTAAAACTTGTACCTCCTGATGCTTGATCTCGAATTCGAATCACTTTAGTTTCCCAATATTTTGCAAAGGGACAACCCCGTGAGCATAGTTGGTTGTTCAACGAAAAGGGCTATGCCACGGCTGATATGAAGAAAGGACGCTTTCTTCACGTACCTGCAGATTTCCGAGACTAGTTTTGAAACTGTTGATCAAGCTGTTGCCCTACGTTGCTGCCCAGCACTTCGACTACCAACGACTTTTGCTGACTTCGGTACTTCTATGACTTTCTCCCTCCATAAAAAACTTCGTTTGGTTTTTGTTGGTGATTTTTGGAAACAAAAAAAACGGAATCACAACACCAATATGGCAATTGATGCCATCAATGTCCTGATTAATTGTGTATCCTGTGGTGGACGTCCGACAAGGTGCCACAGGCCCGGGCTTTGATCCAGTGGAACGGCTTTGCCGCATCCGACGCCACGATTTGACAGCCGAAGTGAGGTTTTTTAATCTAGTAATTCGTTTAAGTATCTCCATTTGATAGGTCCTGCTGTTCTGCCGGCCATTTACCCTGCCTACCCTTCACCACATGTCGAAGGAATTTCAACATGCTCCTACTGTTTCCCGCCGCCCTGGTCCTGCCGATCCTATCAAGTTGTGACATTCATGGTCGGTCGCGTGTTGAAACCTCTCTGTCCGTAGTTTTCTCTTAAACGGAAAACGAAAACAAGTGCATCATGCAAGGTTCTCAGGCCATGAACAGGTTTGCAGGATTTTTTACTTGGTCGGTCTTTGGTGAGGTATAGTTGTGCATCTAATTCAGTTGATGTCACATGATGCATGCGATGTCATGGTGATGAGCTGTTAACTGTTGTGCCGCCACTGGTTGTGAGGTCACGTCGTGTGATTCAAAATGTGACGATGTGGTGGTCCAAAGAACTGCTCTGTACCACAAAGTACTACAAAGTACTACGCCAGTACTACTCTGTAGCACTACAAAGTACTACGCCCGTACGACTCTGTACTACAAAGTACTACGCCAGTACTACAAAGTATTACTCCAGTACAACAACGTACTACTCCAGTACTACAACGTACTACTCCAGTACTACAACGTACTACTCCACATTACTACAACGTACTACAGAGTCTTACAAACTACCAAATACTTCTGTACTACAAAGTACTACTCCAGTACTACAAAGTACAACTCCAGTACTGTACTACAACGTACTACTCCAGTACTACTTTGTACTACAAAGTACTACTCCGGTACTACTCTGTACAGTACTACTCTGTACTACAAAGTGTTACGCCAGTACTACAAAATACTACGCCAGTACTACTCTGTACTGCAACGTACTACTCCAATACTACTATGCATTACAAAACGCTACGCCAGGACTACAAAGTACTAGCCCATTACGCCAGTACTACTCCAGTGCTACTCTGCACTACAAACTACTACTCCACTACTTTTTTTGAATGTCATTTACAATGCGCGGAGCAACTTTACCAAATACTGCGCCTGCTACACAAAATGAATCTCGTGATTGATCCGCATGACCTGTGAAACGTCATCTACAAAAAGCGCAAAGCAACAAGACACCCTTCAACTTCACCAAATACTGCGCCTGCCACCACGAAAAACTACTCTAGTGCGAAAACACAAAACCCAAAACAAGTTTCGTTGAACCCCAAGGCACAACTACTCCAAATCACTTCTCCAGCAAACC
>DF244768.1:2841-23544 GCA_000507305.1 Breviolum minutum Mf 1.05b.01 | reverse complement strand
AGACGCTTCCGTTTTGTGTGAAGTTGCCGGATGCAAATTGAGCAGAGGAAATCTTCGCATTTAACACAAGGAAATGGTAGGAGTAGGAGTAGGAGTAGGAGTAGGAGTAGGAGTAGGAGTAGGAGTAGTAGTAGTAGTAGTAGTCGTGGTGGTGGTGGTGGTGGTGGTAAGTGGTAAGTGGTAAGTGGTAAGTAGTAAGTAGTAAGTAGTAAGTAGTAGTAGCAGTTGGGGGCAGGCAATCTAGCAGCGGGAATCAAGATGTCGCCGTCTCTTTTTTTCCATTCGTTTGAGTTTTGGTGTTGGAGATCACACCGGAGCTGTTATGGACGAAAGAAGAGTCACCAAGATCATCAGGCCAGGAACTCCCAGTTGATTTGCATTTTCCATTCGAACCGTGACTGGCATTGACCATGCCGCCATGCCTCTCAACCATCTCAGGTTTCAGGACCAGCGGTTGATTCCAGACGTGCCACGACCTTTGCGTCCACCCAGCGACATGGGCCTAGCGATGGATCTAGCGGAGTTGGAGAAGTCCAAGGCTGTACCAGGTGAGGAGATAGAGATAGAACTGACATGGGTGGATGTGCTGGAAATAATTTGAAGGACTTGGGAGTGATTTAATGAATTAATCTGAACTTACTCAACTATTTACTTATTTCTATCCTGCATCAGTGGCATTCGGTCCCCCTTTTAGCGAATGGATGCAGCACACGCCATCTGTGGGTGTCAACGGGTGACAAGTGTCAATTGAACTGCCACGCTTGGAGGGTCACAAATTGCAAGTTTTTTTTGTGCCATTTCCATTTTGATATTTGATCGTTAATCTTGCTGGGTTTGCGAGAATAATGGATGTTCTAGCACCTTCGCATTGTTTTTGGAGGTTTGGGCGAAGTACGGCAAGTGATCCGTGAAAGCTTTGACAAAGCCTATGAAGCTGTCATTGTAGCAGCAAGGGCTCACGAAGAAACTCGTTTTCCAATTTCGAACCGGGTCGTTTGGTGGGCTGCAACATAAGATTCGAGAAATCAAGGGTGAGTGAGGAAGTCCTCAAAAATTGATCTGGCTTTAGGTTTAGGAAATATGTTCATCTCAAATTGCCTAGACCGATCTCACTCTTGCAAAATAACCCTGCATAGCAAGGTTAGATTGGATTTGCTTAGATACCGATCTTCCTCCCTCCTGCACTTCTTCTCAGTGCAACAATTTTTTCAAGGGTTCCCGCATTGAAATGTGTTTGTTATTGTCGAGGAAATGTGCCGCAAGACGGAGCAGTTGAAGAACAATCCAGATGCACTGGAGAAATTGAAGCGCGCAAAGATATGCACGCGTCACTGGGATCTACACTTTGGAAGAGGAAGAGTTGTTTTTTGAAATGTTTTTGGTTCTTTGGTGGGATAATCATTGAGATTTCATTTGTGTTCCCGTTTTCTGTTTGGGGTCTACCCTGGTGTAGGGTTTTTTGTGTTTTGGTGGGAGTGTGATGTTATACAGCACCGAAGAGTTGATATTCTGTTGTCGTTTGGAACGTCAATGTTGTCCATTGCGACCAGCTGAAAGGGTTGTGCAAACAACATCGAGTTCAGAAAGAAATATCAAAGAAATACAGATGGAAATCTGAAAACCCCAAAAAAAATCTGAAATGTGACCAGTAGCCATCATGATGTCAATATGAAACATGGATCTTCAGTTCATTTGGGACCCAGTAGGTGAATCACCCGCCACGGGGGGAAAAAAAAAACCTGGAACGGCGTCGTCAGGTGACGTGCTGCTTTGGCGTTGGTTTGGCTTGACGGCTTGGATTTACAATCAGGTCGGGTTTGCGTTAAAAGGTGAGTTACGAAACAACCTTGATTTCCTTCACAAAGAAATTTGTTTTGTTTGGGTGAAGTGTGGGGGGGAGATAAGCTCTTTAAATAGTGACTTCTTGATTTGGATTCTCACTATAGGGTTGAAGAATCACTAGAGTTGAGCTTGGCAAGTGTGGTAAAATTTGAACCTTAAAACCCCCAAACGGTGCCTCCAAATGCATGCTCATGAAGCGACGGCAGCTTGTCATGTCGCGTAGGCTGAGTCCGAGTTCTTCCAAGCCTACGGACGTGAAATCGAGAGTCAGCTGATGAACTCAGTGGCAAAGATTCGACAGAGATTGATGCAGGATGCCTTTCGGGTGATTTTGGTTTTGGGGAAAAACACATGGATGTTTCAGTATTTCCTCTACAAAAAGGGTGGCCTTATGCTACCTACAAATGTTTTTTGGGGAGGGTGGTGCTGTGCAAAAGTCATTTTGTAGAGACCGGAGTTTTTAGATCTTAGGTACTTAAGCATAATTTGAGAAGCATTTGTAGGCTGTTTAATCCTCCCTATTGCAGATATCTTGGGCCTGTTTTTTTGTAGATTTCGCCTTTTGTAGATTGTGACCAGACCTTTTCCTGAAGCCACTTGGGCTTCTAAGTTCTAACATGTTCTAACTGATAGGGACCGGCAGATGTCTTTTGATGAAAAGTCATATCTTCAAGTCTGCTGTGGCGCTGGCATTCTTTTCTTGCTTTCATTTTGATATGTTGTTTCTTTTCTTGCTTTATTTGTTTGTTGTTTTTTTGTTTTTCTTCATCTTGATCATCTTGGGACTCTTCCCTTTCGTTTCGGTGGTCTTGGCAAAGTGCATCTGTGTAGGAGCCGAGGTCCCTGTTTTGTTCATGTCTCTGGTCATGGTAGGCTGCACTGAAGCGCTCTCACTCAAGGTCACCCCGCACTTCCCCATCTGACGGAAAGGTGCCGGGATCATCCCAGTAGCATTTAAAAAAAGAAAGAAACGTCTCCATGGTCCATTTCAAATCAAGAGATTATGGTCACTAACTCATCCGTGCAACTACTTTCGCAGTCCAATATGCATACCAATGACTCCAGTCTCACTGCCCACGCCGTTGAAACCGCTGTGCACTTCCACTCAGTGTTTTTGGCCTACAAGATCTGGGAATGTAGATGGATGTAGGGGTACGGTATATCTAGTAGCATTGGGTATCTGACCTCTAAAAAATGAGGCAGGAGGATTGGTGCCGCCCTTTTTGTAGTTGCAAGCCTTCCCAACATGTCAAAACACTACAAAAACATTCAAAAGGATTGGTTCACACCCCAAGAACGCATACTGAAACTTGTCTGCACAAAACCATGCAAAACCATTCATTAATTCCCAAAACACAAGACCATTCAAAGGAGAACAACTCGCAATAGTTTTTATCACCCTGTTTGGCTTCCTCATCAACTATGTTCAAAGACACAGCTCTGACGCTGTGCACGAGTTGAGGTGGCATTCGCCAGCACGCAATTTAGGCGCCTTGATGCATTTCCACACTGAAAGAATCATGCCGATTTCCATGCGTGGATCAGCATTTGCACCAGCCGTTGGCAGGTGGAAGATGACAAAGGACTAAAAGTGCTAATTTATCTCGTAATAACTTTCTAAATGTGAAACCACCCAGAAACACCCAAAAGCATCCAAAAGCAAACATTTTCTGGGAAGCCATGAAATTGCTTCCGGTAGGAAGTCGCATTTTCCAAGCAATCAGCTTGAACACATTCAGCGCCACCTTGGCAGATTGGAAGCTTTTTGCAGTCGAGAAACTTCTACGGAAAAACAAAAAAGATAAACCTGGATTTCCTACAAAATGCCAATGCCTATTGTTCTCCCCGAACCGTTTCAAACTGCACACAGACGCATGTTATGTAACAATTCCAAATAATGAATTGATTGTATCAAGATGTATCTACATACTTTTACTATGTTTTACTGTCATCATGAATATCAATAAGGAAGAGAGAAAAACAATTTCTTACAAACATTCACGTATCTCTGAAATTCTCTGACTACAATTGACGATATTTGTGATCATTTTTGGATGAATTGAAATGATGTCATGCAAGGTGTCCACCTTCAGAACATCCCAAATGCAGATGTCGTGAAGAAAAGTCTACAAAATGCCCTTTGCATTTCATAGATGAATGATGAATCAAAACCAAGAAAACTTCATCCAAGCCCCACATCCCAAATCACACAAAAACATCCAAAACAATCCAAAACAGACATGACAAGACTGTGGATCAGCTTGTTTCACATATTTTGCATTTGATATCTTAAAACTAAAGCCACAATGCCTGTTTATTATGTTAAACTATAGCGTAAAGATAGTGTAAAGTCATGCATATTCATGTGTAGTCTGCTCCATTGCATCGATCGCCCATTTGTATCTGTTTTTCACAAAGTATTTCTCTGCTTTCAACTGCCTCGACAATGACTATCAAATGATATCATGAAAGGTTTCCACCTTCAATCCTATCAAAGTGTGGATGCTTTTTTTCTGCTTTCCCTTCTACAAAAAGGACGTTTTGCACTTCATAATCTTCATAGAAACAGTGATGGAAAGCAAGAAAAACAACCATTGGAAACCAGGCACCATGGAAAACAGTGATGGTCAACATCATCGCAAACTGCGAAGGCCTCGGGACTTTCAACAGATTCAACACACCCAGTTTTCTCTGGGAAAATTATGAGGAAAACCCACAAAAAACACACTATTATTATATGTCACTTATATGACAAAGAAAACCACAGTTATATGACCTATATGTCACTAAGACTGTTGAAAAGATGGGAATGGTGAAGAATTCAACGTACAGAATCTTCTTTGTGGCAAATGTTCATCAAAATTGGCATCCAACATCGGATACGAATCCTCGATACAAGCACATTCATACTTGGAGAATGGACCAACAACCTAAACCGTCTTCCTCTACAAAAATGACAAGTTTGAGAGCTCGCACAACAAAAAAATAACATTGTACGATTCGCCATTGGCAGTTTGTAGAGGAAATGATGCAAAGTATTATATAATCTTGCTCCCATTTGATCCCATGACCCCAAATCTATCCAAATCTACCAATACCACCCGATTCCATTCTCCTGCAGACAATTTCGTACAAACATCCCCTCCGTAGCTTCTGCTAACAAGAAGAAAGCCTGCAGTTTCAAGATCTCACGCCTAACACTTGCAACATCAAGTCACTAATCATCTTTCTGAGACAGCACCTGACACAGGCCAAACATTTGGAATGGCTCACAATGTTTGTCTGTCAACCCATGGGAGCATCCTCTAGAGACAAAGTCCGGATCAGATGACTGCAGCAATTGACGCATTCTGTTTTCCCAACACTTCAAAATACCTTTACAAAATGAAAAAGGGAACGCAGCAGATGAGCTTAAGTCTTTGCCACCCTGCCACCCTGACTTTCCATTAATTACTTGTCTTTGTGCGGGTTCAATAAACCTGAGGGAAAGATCAGAAATTAACGAATGACAGGAACATTCCAACCATTTGAAGATGTATCTCCTAGTAGAAAATGGTGATTTTCCAGCCAGTCACGTGATCGTTTTCAGGAGATGCATGTATTTCCGATTCGAGATGTACTTCCTATTGGAGACGTATTTCCCGTTGGACATGTATTTCCTATTGGAATTGCATTTCCTATTGGAGACTTATTTCCTATTGGAAACGTATTTCCTATTGGAGATGTATTTCCTATTCGAGATGTATTTCCTATTGGACTTCCTATTGGAGACGTATTTCTGATTGGAGATGCTTCTTTGAGATTGCTTTCATGGCCTACCGCTAGAGAAAGACTACGGGGGTCTTCACAGTCAAAGAGATTGTAGTTGTGGGACCCGCTTCAGAGAAAGAACTTTTTGTGCTGTGGAGTGAAGACCACTACTCGGCACTGGCACTGTGCCAAAAAAATGCGCTTGACTGGATTTGTGGGGGTCTATAGCTGCGAAGGTGATGTGAGACTTGGAGTTTCCAGTTTGAGAGAATTGTTTCTCTGCAAGACTCTACACGTTTAATAGTTTAGATGCTTTTTTTGGGCTTGCATTCTATGGGAGAAGGACGTAGCAGACCAAACCACCACTGATTCCAACACAAGTGCGTAGTGTGCTTGATCAGTTAATTTAAAGGCAATTGTCTACTCTTGTTTGTCTACTCTTGTTTTACGGTAGGGCGCCTGAAAACACTCACAATGTGTTTAGCGATGTTGCTGTTGCTGTTGTGGTGGTTGTGGTTGTGGTTGTGGTTGTGGTTGTGGTTGTGGTTGTTGTTGTTGTTGTTGTTGTTGTTGTTGTTGTTGTTGTTGTTGTTGTTGTTGTTGTTGTTGTTGTTGTTGTTGTTGCTGCTGCTGCTGCTGCTTCTGATGTTGCTTCTGATGTTGCTGCTGATGCTCTTTGTGTTGTTGTTGCTGTTGGTGTTGTTGTTGCTGCTGTTGTTGTTGGTGGTGGTGGTGGTGTTGGTGTTGGAATTTGAACAAGGCCATTTTGTAAAAAACTATCCTGCCTATATGCCCTGTCAAGTGACTGTTGCATGTTGATTCATTTTGATAGATTTTGCTCCGTTTCGGTCCAGCACATTCAGTGCAAAATGGTGTGAACAATTCATTGATCATGTCAATTATATTCAATTATTACCCCTCCCGCCCCCAATTTTTTGGATCATTTTGGTAGAGATCTTTTTCCCCACCTGTCAGGTGAGGGTTGTTAGATTTTATGTCAGTCACTTCTCCTTCTCCTCGTCCTCGTCCTTCTCCTTCTCCTCGGCGTCCTCGTCCTTCTCTTGCGACCACGTGAGTTCAGTGTGGCGTGCCGGACCTCAGCCGCGAATGTGTGAGTTGAGTGCTCAACCGCGATTGTGTGAGTTCAGTGTGGCGTGCCGGACCTCAAGTAATGTGTCAGAGAGAATGTCAGAAGATGTGTCAGAGAGAATGTCAGAAGATATGTCAGAAAGAATGTCAGAAGATGTGTCAGAGAGAATGTCAGAAGATATGTCAGAAAGAATGTCAGAAGATATGTCAGAAAGAATGTCAGAAGATGTGTCAGAAAGAAGTTGGGAGTACTCGAAGTAGTGGAGGACATAAGATGTATGATGTAGTGTGTGCAGTGTATGGAGGACATAAGATGTATGATGTTTGACCACAACCTTCACCATTTCAATTTTAGTGCTCTGTCCTTTTGTCGCAAATTTGATATGCGCGTCCGTTGCAGCTCCTTTTAGCTAAGGATTTGTCATGTCACGTTCAGAACATTAAACGAGCTTTACAGATACTTCAAAGATACAGTACATGGGGCATTGTTTGTCAGTTAGAGACATGGGAAAACAATTTGACAATGTGGCTGATCACACAGATGATGCGAAGACATTGTTCTTTGTGGAACTGATGCATGCTGAGTTCATTTTTTTGAAGATAGGCGAGGAAAACGAGAAGATTGAAGTGATTCGCTGGCAGTTTCCGCTTTTGCATGGCATGCTGCGCACTGCTTACAGCGCGCAAGGCTTGACTTTGGATGGAGGTGTGCTGGTTGATTTGCAGCGTGCTGGTGGCTTGGAGGATGATGGCTGGTGGCTGGCCATATATGTTATGCTGACGCGTGCCCGCGAACTTGAGAATCTCATTCTAGTGGACGTCACTGAGCAAGTGGAGGATCTTTTACGCAGAGGGCCACCTTCTTATCTTCGAGCATTGACTGACAAGTTGGAAGCCAAAGCTGCTGCCACGCTGGAGCGCTTACAGAACTGAACTGGCCTGTGTATGACTCATTGCAAACTTCCTGACATCTTGCTCTGCATTTGGATTCAACCGCTTGTCGGCGGCGCGGTCTGGTGGATTAAGACATGGTTGGAGCTCTCTGGAGGTCTACTGACACGCTTGAGCGTGCGGTTGCTGTTCGCAAGCTTTTGATTTTTCTTCAGGTGGTCTACTGCCATGTTTGAAGCCGGTTTATTCAAACATGTTTGACAAATGGTATCCTGACATGTTTTGGCATGTTTGACAGATGGTCTCCTGACATACTGAATTTGTGTCATGTTTGCTCAAACACTTCTGACAGGCGGTTTTGCTATGTTTTTTGCCCTGTTTGCTCAAACATGTCTGACAGGCGGTGTTGCTATGTTTTGACCTGTTTTGGTTTGAGTTCCGAAAATGCTTCAGGTGGCACACTGCCATGTTTAAGTCTATGTTCAGGTGGCACAGTGCCAGGTGGTATATTGACATGTTTTGGCATGTTTGCTGCTTGCCTCGGTACAATGTGAGTTGGCGTGGTTGCGTGTGAATGATATTTTGCACGGTTCTGTGTGAGCGATGCCAGGTGCAATGACGGGAAGCGCATCAATCTTGTGATCAAAAATACGCATCGGCGAAAAGAGAGAGACTCGTGCTAGTGTCCCAACTTTTCTCCAAAAGGACATTTCGCAACAACCGCGAACACTTCTTGAGGAAAATGGAGGAGTAAAAACCAAGGATGTATGACTGCATCAACGAACATCTCACTAGTATCACTAAGCCAAGGAAACCTGAAATCAATGTTCTCAAATCAATGTTCTCACTTGACAACCCTCACCCGACATGTCATGGTGGGGATCACTCGAAGTAAAGTAATTTGAGATTTGTTTTTTGTACGAATCACTTTCAGGCTTTCAGGCTGTCATTTTGTACTGCAATTTTTGGTCCCAGCCATCATTTTCCACCCCGAGTAGCATTTCAAGCCCGAAGGATTTGATGCTACGCCCATGTTGGAAGAAGCTTGAGAAGAAGCTGGTGAATTGTGCCTGGGTTCGAGAATTTATCATTTATCTCGTTTTGTGTCCCGCCTTGTACTCTTGTTAAACACGGTGTTTGGGGTAGCTTCTTCCAAAGTTCAATTTGTTGTTCTCCGTGCTGCACCGAATTTCACTGAATGTGGAGTCAGGTGAGTCACAATATCAAAAAACTACAGCGCAAAGTTGACTTCCAAAACGACTAGAAATTGCAACGTGTTTGGCCTGATTTTACCATGCTCTCCAGTTCTGGACATCTCTGGGAATATTCCTTTGAGATGGAACGATACCTTGAAGATAGCAATGGCCCTGCTTCATCGTCATCTACATCAAATGTTAATTGTCAATCCCTGCCCCCGGTGTTGATTCATTTCACCCATTTCAGGTGCTTCATCCAACAACTGGACACCCGAATTTCAGGCGAATTGGAATTGGGAGTTGGTTTTTTTCTTGAAGACCTCATTTTTTTGATGACGGTGGATGTTTCCTTTGTGAAAACAAATGTGGCGTTGATATTTGGTGCAAGAGTTGTGTTTTTAATCATATATGAACATATATGTGTGTGTTATTTTTTGTGATATATAGACCAAAATAATTATATTTGTGTGTGTTTCGCAGTTTGATGATCCAAAAGATGAAATTCAAGGAAAGTTTTTTAGTTCAAGACGGTCAGGAATTTTTAGTCATGTGATGAACTGTTGGGATGTGAACGAAGAAGTCCTGAAGATGTGGCCGCCGTTCCATGCGTCCACCAATGTGTCGACACGCAATATGTACATGTTTGATATCAGATAGATAAACACAAACCGTATGACATACCTACACAAATAGAAACTCGTAGAATCTACAGACAGGCCATATAGCTTACCTCCAGCATTTTTATTTAAATGATTCCCCAAATCAAAAAAAACAACAGCAAAAAACAACAACACCTCCCAAACAACACCGGCAGCACCAAAACCCTGGAATCGCCCAGGGACTTTTGAATCGCTTCCGATTCATCTTCGATAGTCTTGGTGGCCCAAGAAATCCAGAGCTCCAAGAGTTTCGCGTTTTGGAAGATGAGCAGAAGATGATGCAGGTTGCCACGGGCCCAAACGGAAGGTCACCGCTGAAAAACCAACCAAAGATATATGTAGCATATATTTGCTCATTGGTGGAAGTTGCACCTGACTCCGAAGTGTGAATTGGGAAGTTGCACCTGTCGACGGGGGGTGAATGTTTTTCCTTGCTTTGAGATCAAAGATGTGATGGTAGATGATGCCTCAATTCTTAGAGACCCGTTTTTTCTGGGGTGATTTGTGCAGTTGGCACTGTTCCGTTGGTTCAGTTGTGACTGGGTGTGCTCACTGTCTGGATGAGCCTGATCAGAAACAAGAAATTTGATCAAATTTAGCGGATGCTCGCAACAAGGCTCTTCATTTGGGTTAGGAAATTACGACTTCGCAAATTTCCATCATCATTTACAGATTTTTCTTGTGTGGATGTGAGCGTTGCGACAGGAAATGGCCGAGTTGGATGAAAAGGAACGTCCCTTTGGCTGCTTTTGGAAAGTCGGAAAAAGTAACAACACATCTGAGAGTCTTTTCCATTAAAAAAACTCATTGGCACATCATCAGTCTTGAAGATGTGTTTATTTTGTTGGGAGGTTTTTGGTTCGATGATTTTGATGTTTAGTTGGCTCTTCAGGGACTGGAATGAGTTTCTGGCACTAAGGGAAAGTAGAAGAAGAATTTGCAGCCGAAGTTTGGAATCATGCAGGGCGTAAGGTCACGGAATCAGTGGTTGGCTTTCTGGGTTTCTCGGTGACATAGATCCAGTGAGCTTTGTGGAATTTTTTCTGGGCCATTTGCTGGTAGAGGATCACTATAGAGTAAGAATATGAAACAACAAATCCATGGCGGTGTTTAAGGTTATGAAATCTTGCTCCAGGCTTTCGTCTTTGACTGAGACACGTTCATGCCATGTCTCCGGTGAAATTTACGCTTTTCTTGCGAGATCTTGCGGCTGCCTCTAAAATGACCATTCGAGAGCTGGAAAATCTCCCCAGGTTTTTTTCAGATGTTAGTTAGGTCCATGTTTCTTCCCTTGAAACAGCGGAGTCACATCAACAGATGCAGTTTGCATCTGAGGTTTGGATGATGATGAGGATGATCCCTTTCCGGCAGGTTTACTCCCTATGCTTGATGAAGAGGTCCCGAACCATGATGACACGGCCGGAAGTAGCACTGTTCCACCTACCGGACCTACCGGTGGATTTGGAGAGGAAGCATTGGAGCAGTTCACGGCGATCCAACATTTGTTGTGGGAACTGCAACAAGAAACAGAGAAAGATGAAGCCGATGAAGCATGAAGCCAATGAGGCAGTAGTGAGATGCATGCTGAAAGGAAGTCCTGCTCAAGAGATGCAAGTTGCCAAGCCCGCGTGGCTGAGGCGTTGTGAAACAAAAATTCTGAAGCGAAAAGTGAGTTTAGTCACTTGAACTGCTGTCTACCTGATGTATCGGACGGACAAAAAAAAAGGTCTCTTTGCGCCAGCTGTGCCGCTGCATCCGTGCATGAAAAGGAATGTCTTAGCTAGGTCCATTTTCCATGTCCTTTTCATCCAGGGAAAGTATGGATGAAAATTGATTTTCAAAACACACTTGAACTGCACATCACCACAATTGGTCCAGAAAGGCGGTGTGACCTTCAGGACAAGCTTTCAATAAAATCAGCATCTCAACCTCCATTGTGGTGCCCCATATTGCCAGGTCTACGGATAGCAGGTGACATGGGGACACAAGTTGTATCCAAGGTGGAAGAGGCCAAGACCAGGGAAGAAGATTCTGAGCGGTTTTATCGTATGACTTGGAGAATTACTTGTATATGTGTGGTAAATCTAGTCAAAAGTATATCGTGTGATGTGATGAACCTGTGATGGAATCCCCACAGAATCAACACGCCCAACGTCACCATGTGGAGAAATTCCTACCAAAATTCATGAATGATCAAGAAGAAACATACAGAAAAATTATATGTATATATGATATTTATTTATATACATATACATCATATACATATTGACACGGATCCTTTTTTTTGTTTGGGATGTTTCAGCCATCTTGCATTATTGGATCTCCAGGACGTGTCAAAAGCGCTGGGGAAACAGCGCTCTATGAGGACCTTGATGCCTGAGCTTTGCCGGCTTCCCCCCCGTGAAGTTTTGAAATCGCTCGCCCTTGAAAAAAACGGACCATCCCAAAAAAGGAAAGTAGTCTTGAAAAAGTGTCCTTTTTATAGGGTCTATGTTAAACTTTGGGGGTGTATATTGTTCATATGACATTGGGATGCGAAACCCCCACTCCAGGATGCCAGTCACCTGTTGAAGTTTTGATCTTAGTGCCAAGTCTAGGGAAATGATGGTCACCCAGTAATAGTTATTACTAGCATCATTACGTCTTTAGTAGGGGATCCCTGGGGATCCCTGTAAACCTTACTTCCCACTGCTACTGAGAGGGGGAACATCCCAACATATGCATGATTATGTATGATTACTTCATGTGAATCATTGGCAGAGACGTGTTCCTTGTAGACGAATCAAGACAAGCAGCATACAGTATGCAATGGTACAGCAACAGTCTGGGTCTATATGAGTGAAATGTGACATGTTGATTTAATCTGAAAGTTTCTTCGGAACTTCTTGGCACCCATGGCATAAATAGCCCTGGGAGCTAAGTGAAGCTTGGCACAATATCGGTTCAAGGCTCCAGAACCGCCCAGAAATCTGTCCGGGGGTTGAAACGCCCAAGAATGCCCTGGTACCACCATTTTACCCCAGGCCGGTTGCCTGGGGTAGTAGATCCAAGCATATCCAAACCCAAAAAGGTTTATAAGAGTTACCAATCATCAAATCAATGCAATGAGCCCATCACCTGAGTGGAAAACTACGACAAAACTCTGGCTTTTCTTTTGAAACGCTGAAGGCGTGCTCCTTTGTGACCCGCAGAGATGACCTCTCGTTTCCCGTTTCGCTGTGAAAAAAACAAGCCAACTACCACAGCGACATGCTTTCGGAGTCAATACCTTCACGTCCAGGCATGGATTCTGACAGTAAAGTTGTTTATTGGGGCAAAAATCCTATCAGAAAATTGGGGGAAATGAGACGTTTTTATCCAAAAACATCCAAACACTCCCAAGCTAGTTTAGATCATACTGAGGTGAGCTTTGGTGATATGTGCCAGCCCCATGGTTTTGGCAGGTTGAAATAAATTTTGGTATGATGTGTATACAAATTTATATATTTATGTATATTTATATATGTCAATCCAAAAGTGAGATTTATAACGAATCATATCATTCCACACTGTTTTTTCATCGGCAGATTGCTCAATCCTTGTGGTTTTTTACGCAGCCAATTTGTGCGCTCAGCTGTGATCTCCTCCTCTTCCCTGCTCGGTGCCGGCATGACCTTGACCGACCAACAGTGCCTTGGCGCAGGCCCCCAAGGAACTTGCCACGAATCGTGGAATTTCCCACGATTCCCAGCAAAAACCACACCACCAAATTTATGGAAAAACGGCCAGCTCTGTGTTTTTCATCAGTGTCACTGTTTTTCCCCTTCCCCGGCGCACAGAAAAAAAGATCCCGAAGCCTCGTGATAAAGCTGGTGAAACTGTAGCTATTCAGGTGTCCAAAATCAGGCTATTTAGCCCATTTTGAGACTTTCAAAATGACTCGGATTGGGTTATGAGTTATGGATCAGGTTCAAAGATCAATGTCTCATCATCGTTGGCAACGGTGGTGAGCCAGATGAGATTTTAGCGAAGATCCTTGGTAAAGACTTGGGGAGGTACTGATGGATAAAATCCAAATCAAGTGCAAAGATCGTATAGATGTAATCTCTTGCGTAGGTCTAGATGTAGGCGAGCTTTATGGGAATTTGGGTCCTTTTTGCAGGTCCCAATGCCCATTCGCCAGTGTGAAGTCATAAAGCACGTGTTTTATTTCTTGCTATTTCTTATTGGTTGGCCCTTGCTTTCCCATGAGATGTCCGTTGCTATAGGAATGAAGCCGTGTAGGCAAACTTCACCCATTGTAGGCTCCCATTGTGGTTCAACCAAGATGTGGCCCTGACTTTGGCTTTTTCAAGAAAATTAGAAACCTGTTCAAAAGTCAGATGTTTTTTTGAGATGGTTTTTCTTGTCATGTGTTTATAATAGTTTTATCATTAAACTTCAACAAAAAATTGTAGTTACTCCCCCAATAAATCCCAATAACTAACGAATGTCCCCCCTAAAAAATCCAAAAATCCATAGGGGTTGAGTTTGACCATCAAACTCGAAGGCGGCGCCTTCGGGCAGGTGGTCGACTTGCACATTTTCAGACCAAAGGTGCCTGGTATGCCTTGGTTTTTTTGAGGAATTCCATTGAAAGACAACATTAGTGTATATAATTCCCCCCCCCCAAAGGCCTCATTTATTTGAGGAGGAGGCCTTGTGGGGGGGTACCTGAGTTCATCTTAGTTCTCTGTGATCCATGCGTTTTATTTATATATATATATATATAGATTTGTCTAGTTTATGGCGTAGCTTTGCTGAATCTGACATACAATAGGACAGTACATGAATGCTTGATGCGTTTCGAAGACTTCAAAGAACTGCTTTTGCGTTTCACCGGCATCAGGTCTGAACGATGATCGTGTCACCTGCCGTTTTCAAGAAGTGGAAGAATCAGAAGAGACCTTCACATGGCAGCCACCTCGGACAGAGTTGGGAATTTCGAAGTTCGGGAAGAAATTTGAGGCGCGGCTTCCGAAAAATTGGGTCAAAAAAAGGAGCAAGGCCTGGTATGAACTCAACAGCTCGGAACCGCCGATGAAAGACCGCCAACTTCCCCTGTGTCGAAGTGGCGCGGAGTTAAAACGAAGTGGCGCGGAGTTAAAACAAGGGAGGACTAAGATGCTCATACATCAGAAGGCAATTGCATGCCAACTGCAAAATGGTACTATTATCATCTATTATCATGATCATCAGGGAATGCCAACAAGAAGCTCATGACATTCAGAAGCCCTGCACCTTTAAATCCCCTCAAGCATACAAAAACCAGGTGCTACCCGCTCGATTCTGGACGAAATTTGGTCCGGATGCCATTGAGCTTCAGCCCACACATACGCTTACCATATTGACCGGTGCCAATGTCAAGATGAAACACATCGTGATCACAGATGAAGATGGCACAGATTCTTGTCATGCAGAATCAATGGGCAGGCTAATTGGATAAAAATGGAAATGGCAGGTTGTGTAGCAAGTATTAGTTGAGAATACGCGCATGTGCTAACTATAGTTATCTATAGTGTAGTTTGAGCTTCCTGATGCAATTCACGGTGTGAGGAGAGGGCGGAAATGAGAACATCAGATGTTTGCCATGGCCAGCTATAAGGTCTTGGTGGAGATGTCAGGCGACGTGGTGCTGAATCCAGACAAGAATCTTGCGGTGACCTACCTGGTGGATGTGGAAGATCCTGAATGTCATGCTTTCGGATGTGACTTGGACAAAGGAATCCTGATATTCTATGATATTCTGACCACTCTGAAGGGGTAGATTTAGATGTTCACGAAGGTGGGAACAAAAAGGATGAAACATTGCACCATGACATGCGAGCCTTGTGATTTTATGATATTTTATGTATTTTTGTGTAATTTTGATCTGCATATTGTATAGACTTACTTTGTTTCATGGGACTTGGAATTGAAGCAAGCATTCACAACACTTGCCATATCTCCTTGTGACCCAACCGCTGTCTGCACATGAGGCTTCTCTTGGCGCTTTGTCCGGCTGGCAATTGTGATCCAGTTTCTTTCTTTTGGAAGGGGAGACATGGACATGATTCCGGGAGGAATTGCTTTCGAAAGACGGCGATTCCATTGCTATGGGTTAGAGGAGCTGCAACTTCGTATGGTGAGTTGTGGGGTGTCACCATGTGTCACCAATGACAATCTCTGAAAAACCTCAACATGATTTTCTCCAGAAATCTCACAGCATCTTTAAAGAAAAACACGACTCATACAAAATCCGCGAAGACATTGTGAGTCTTCCAGGTTGTTTTGGCACCTAGCAAAGTTCCTGCTTTCAATCTACTTCGAGCAAGAAGCGGTGGAAGGAAAACCTCCTTGGAGTCGTAGCTTGCACGACGACTGAAAAGATTCCAAAAAACACAGCTGTTGGTCTTTTGACTGATTGTTGCTGCAACTTGTTATGCACTCACATGCCATGGCCAGATCATTTTGGATGGATCTCAAATGAATTGAAGGCAATCTGCTGGCGGCCTTGTCTTGGACACTTGGAGGGAATGTCATTTGTGTCGAGATGTGGGCCAACAGTATGGCTGGTGAGCGAGCCAATGCCAACCTTCTCTATGCTGCCTAGCAGCAAATGGTATGTCACGTTCTGTTGCCCAGTTCAAAACAACAACGTCAACGCGAGAAAAACTTGGTGAAAATTATATTGAAACGTGGCTTTTGGAACCAAAATCAAATACTGTAATTGACACGATTCGAGTCTTTGGTGGGTCTTTGATCGCCCAATACAGGGTGTACAAGCAGGAGCACTTGGGCGTGGCAGTAGGGATGTTGGTATGTCAAGGCACGACAAAAAAATAAAAGGTGAATGGCCAAAAACGAATACAGAGATAGCAACGCTGGACTTACACGTTCTATCAAGTACCAAGAGACTTTAAACCAATATCTATAGACATTTATTTGAGCCACGGAAAATACCCGAAGACCAATTTAGTAGGGAGGGGTTGAAAATGACCTGTTTCAAAGAATTTCAAAATGCTGCTACTACTACTACTACTACTACTTCTTCTACTACTACTACTACTACTACTACCACTACCACTACCACTACCACTACCACTACCACTACCACTACCACTACCACTACCACTACCACTACCACTACCACTACCACTACCACTACCACTACCACTACCACTACCACTACCACTACCACTACCACTACCACTACCACCTCTATGGCGTATAAAAGTTAAGGATGGCGCCGAATACAGCGAAGCTTTGTAAAACGATGTGGCTCCCCAAAAGCAACGATACCCTTCAAAAACATGTCTTAGACAAATGAAAAAAAATGCCGGCGCCTCATATATTTGTTTTAAAGATACGACGGTAGGTTCCACATGCGTTTTGAGGTTGGAAATGCCGTGGCAGCAGTGGCAATTCTGGCCGTCACACCAGTGCAAGTGGCAGAGTTTGGACTTTGCGTTGTAGGGGTGGCACCTTGGTGAAAGTGAACCTCAAACATGGTAAGTCAGCTTGGGAAGTGTGGCAACCAGCGGCGTGTGCAAAACCAGATAAACGGATTGGACCATTGGACTTTTTTTTGTTTCGCAGATGCCACCAAGGTGCCCATGTTCCTGACGGCACCATTCCTGCACTATTACAATACTCGCTCAAACCATTTGAAGCGTGAGTTCCTCCCACACTTGCTATGGACAATGGCACAGCTGTCAGGAACAGTCGGTTGCTTCGTGATTATGGGTGGCCCGGTTGCAATCCCGGTATTTGCGTTTACCGGGACGACCGGACGGGTATACCACTCAACCATATCGATTAAGGCTGTCGTTAACTCTCGGTTCCAACCCTAAATCCAAAGTCAGCCTATGAAAACACCTCCTATATTGGTGGCTCATACTCTCTGAACATTTGGCACTTCACCTTGCTGGAGTTGGTGCCGCTGGGGGGGGTTTTGAATCCGGGATTTTGGGGGGGGAATATCGTTGAGTGCACTGAAACAAACTTTCTCAAAGAATCTTATTTACAGTGTGTAGCAGCGGCATGGCCACGCACGGTCACTGTATCTCTTCAAAAAAACTCCTGATCTCAAGAGCCCCTCATGATTGAGCTCCCAATTGGACAAGCGCTGTGTTTGGACTCAGGTGCGGTTGGCCTAACTTATGCCATACTACTTTCAAGTGGATGGACGTTTGCTGCTTCGATTTTCTTGCCTTTCGGAACTGCTATCGGAGAAACGGGTATCTGGGTGCAACATGGGATGGCATCGTGCAACCACCAAGGTTGCATCTAGACACATCAAGGCACATCAAGCACATGACAGCGTCGTAGTTTCCAGTTCCCTTGAGGTCCATAGAATCACCAGACCATGTGGTTGGTTTAAGGCTGAAGTCTAAAGAGGAGTTTCAGATGACAGCCAAAGTAGGCCTTTGTGGTCGCCAACATCAGGGAACATCCCTTGATCCAGGAGCTTGCTGCCCGCGAGTTACATGTGAAGAAACATTGATTTTGTGTGAGTTTATGAGTGTGGCAGGACTGCACATTAGCACTTGAGCTTAGAACTCTTGAAATCATTTCGGGTTGGTTCGGACCACCATTTATTTGACCTCGCCCAGGTATGGTAATTGCAACCCGCATCATGTATGACCGCTTTGTGCATTCCAAACGGGTTGGAAAGGGAAAGGATATACCAATTGCTCCTCGACCTGATTGTGCATGTCAGAATCAGAAGAGGATCATATCAAAGAAATTCAAAATTATCAAATAATATAAATTAACAACCTGTTACTTATGAATCATGAATTGTTTAATTGATATATTGACATTGACATATTGATGACCAGAATGCTCGACTGTTGACCGAGGTGGGAGATCAAGTCTACATCTCGGCGGTATGTTTGATTTTCTCGGCGCATGCTTTTGCCGAGGCCACCCGTTTGAGCGCCACGTCACTTGGCCGCCAAGAAATGGTGGGAGTGTGGTGGAGAAGTGTTGTTGAGAAATGTTGTGGGGAAGTGTGGTAGAGAAGTGTTGTGAAGGAAAGTTGTGGGGAAGTTGCGAAGAAATGTTGTGGAGAAGTGTTGTGGAGAAGTGTTGTGAAGGAGTGTTGTCGAGAAGTGTTGTGGGGAAGTGTTGTAGAGAAGTGTTGTGAAGGAGTGCTGTGGAGAAGTGTTGCGAAGGAGTGTTGTGAAGGAGGTGTGGAGGAGTGTTGTGAAGGAGTGGTGAGATGGTGTAGAGACGTGTTGTGGGGAAGTGATGTGGGGAAGTGTTGCAGGGAAGTGTTGTGAAGAAGTGTTGTGGAGGAATGTTGCGAAGGAGTGTTGTAAAGCAGTGTTGTGAAGAAGTGTGACTGTGAAGTGTTGTAGAAAAGTGTTGTAGAGACGTGTTGGAGAGGAGTGTTACAGGGAAGTGTTGGTCATCGCAGCACAGACAAGAAATGCGGACAAATGCACAGTTATTTGAGTATGACCTTTTTATTTGAATATAGCGTGTGAACATCCGTTCGTGGTTTCCATCTTGTTTTTTACCTAACTGTGATGCTAGACTTTCCATTTCCATTATTTGCAATGATTTGAGAAGGGTGAAGGTGGATTTGGTTAAGACTTTAGGCACCCTAAGGATCATGGACTTGAAATTATCCTTCAAACAAGACATGACGCTACACCTGGCTGGACCCATCCTCTTCTAGGCTTTCTGGTGCCATTGCTGGTGGTACGTTCTCCTGGATCCCTACCACTGTGCTAAGCCTGTTGTTGAATCTTTCTGCACGCTTGGGATGGACACGTTTCGTTTTGATTCAAACGAGCAAGAAGTTTCTGGGCATGACGCAACGAGTCAAAATTTTGGATTTGTGATTTGGGATGATTTGGGAATCGATTTGCTGTGGCAACTGGAATAGACCGCAGGTTTGAACTGACATCATTGTAAAAAGTTCAAAGTAGAAAGCAATGCGTGCTTGCATATCGGCACTGAAAACGGGTAGATAATTTGCAATTCTTGCATGCTGAGGGTTTCATCATATTCATAACATCAACTAGAATAATTACCAGTATATATTTTGTATACACGTCATGTCATGTCGTGTGTGTGTGCGTGCATGCAGCGGGTGTGTCACTCTGCGTGTGTGAAGCGTTCTGAGCTGTCACATGTCGTTAATCAACTAAAGTTTGTTTGTGCTTAAGAACGCCGTGTAACATAGGCCTGTAGGGACAGGACATACGGATCATATGAGGTCATACCTGGGGGTTGACCATCAAATTCATACAGCCTCGTGCGGTGTATCCTTTGTTTGATCACAGGCTTTTTGGAGGAGGAGTGGCCATGGCCTTCTTTGCTCCCACGGGTTGGAGCAAGCTTCATGACGAGTTCAAGATCTATGCGGGATACTTCAGGCCAGCCAAAATTCAACATGTTGAACACTCAAAAGATGCCCACTGCCAGGCCTTGAAGTTTGTAACCAGAACTAGCATACTGCAGATATGTTAAGACTATGCTAAGAATTGAGGCATTTCTCAGCTCCTTGAGGCCCTAAAACTCTTATCGAAAACATGTCAAAACCCTTTCTTTGGGTGACAAAGCTGGGGTCATGGTTGTTGTGCCATGTTGGGCCTTTGGTCGGACGTGTTTTGGTGGTTTCAGGTTCTGTTCCGTGGTGGCTATTTGTGGTGCCAGGGCTATTAACTATCGTCAGCTTGGCTTTGACACTCCTCAAGCTGCTACCTTCAATCTCTCAGCAACACTTGTGATCATTTCTCTCCTTTTGACAGAAGCTTAGCTGCCTTGACTCGATCTGTGAATTTCAGACGTGCTATGGATACTTTCAAGGGAGAAAAGTTGCAGTTTGCAGGGTCATTATTGATCGCAGGGTCATGATAGATTGACAACTTTAAAACATTGATATTTAAGGGCTACCGCCCATGCCGCCGACCCCAAATTGGAAGCTTGAAACCAATGGCAGCTTTCGTAGCAGAAACACACTAGCTGGATCTAGCCTGGTAGCTTGGCAGGGTATTCTTGCGGTTCATGACTGCAAACTGTCCATGACCTTGCACCCTTTCCAATTTAGGCATGGGTGTTGCATTAGAGCCGAAGGATTTTTGCAAGCTTTTGGCTCAACAGCCTTTTTTTATGAGGAAGATTTTGTGGACTGGCAGAATGAATGCTGTCACAGCACGTGAACTATGCGGGTGAGTCTGTGAGGTGGGGAGAAATAAATCTTTGCAAGTTTGCCATCCACCCATGCAATCCGAAGTCATGCATTCTAAGAGGGTTTTCTTGGC